>PVJO010007779.1:0-79552 GCA_004026905.1 Hystrix cristata | reverse complement strand
GACCTTCGGACGCCACGCGAGGTGCAGGACGCTTTGGTCACTGCTCTGGGAGACCTCCGCGGAGACTTCGCTGCGGGGAAACTGCCCCGCCCAGAGTCGCCGTCCCGAAGGCGGCCTTCAGGCCTCCACCGTCCGCAGGACGCGGAGCGCGGAGCCCTCTTGTGGCCGGTGCAGCGCTGCACGCACATGCAGCCGTGGTTCTGTAGTCCTTGCATTTAAATTCAAATAATTCCGAGACTTAAAAATTGTCAGGTAAAAGCATAATGAACTAGAAAAATTGGTAGTCACTAAACTCTTAGTGGCTAATGAGTGGCTGCAGTAGTTTCTCCAGATGTGTCCTTCGGATCTCCCCGTTTTCCCTGTGAATTTAAGGGTACTTCTGTTTCCTGTTGGCGGAACCGAGGCCGCAGCACTTAGGACTGCCTTGCTTCTGTAGCAAGCCTGGGTGCTTACTTATCCGTAAGAACAACAGGGAGCCTAATACAGTGTCAGAATGCGCAGCGTAGGCTCGTTATATTTCATGAGAATAACCAGACTCGGAACAAGTATGATAAAGTTCCGTTGCTGTGGGATGCACAGGGGAAAGACGCTCTTGGCCAATATGAAGCCGCTGAGTCCTCATTCGAAGGGACGGGAAAGGCATTGCTTTTCCGGGCCGTGGCTTACCGATGGCCCGCCGCAAGGCCACGCTCGCAGTGCTCGCTAAGTTTGGACCAGGGAGGTGTGTTTCCAGGCTCGTTATTTTTTATTAGTGCTTATTAATTTTGCATAACATTGAGCTTCATGGTGGCATCTTCTTACACTTGAGTGTCATGTTGTGACCATGTTCCTCCCCTGTTACTCGCCCTTTCAGCCCTCCTCCTGTCCTCTTGTCTAGTAATAAGAAGTCTCCCCTGTACAGTAAGTACTTTTATGTTCTCTTTGATTTTGTCTTTTTGAGGTAGGAATAGGGCTTGGCTAATGCTGGGTGGCAAGGGAACGTGACCTGGGGGAGTGGCCTGGACCTGAGGTCAGCCTGATTTTCAAGCACCACCCCTCACATGAACTGAAAGGAGTTCTGGCAAGTTTCCAGGAGAACTCCATTCAATAAATAGAAGCAACACCGGAAGCTCGGGCTCTTCTCCTCCTTCCTGCAGAGCTGCCGGGGAGGGGGCTCTCCCTTTCCCCTCCCGTGGAAGATGGTGGCTGTGGATTGTTATATTCAATTTTCCTTTTCTCCTTTTCTCTATACTTTTAAATAAAACTTTCAACTGCTTTTTGTCCCCCTCATTCAGTTCTTTGCTTGAGGAGGGAAAGAACCCAGGCATATCGGAACCCGTCTGATAACATTTTCAGATTCCGTATGTTAGGGAGTGTATGTGGTATTTGGCTTTCTGAGTCTGGTTTATTTCGTCTAACATGATCTCCAGTTCCATCCGTTGTCCTGCAAATAACATAATTCTGTTCTCTGTGGGTGGATAACCCTCCTTTACGCACTATAACCCATTTTCTCATCCATTCGCCTGTTGACGGGGAATGCTGGTTCCAGCATGTCTCAGCTGCTGTGTTCTGCGCTGTGGCAGACGGGTGTGCAGGTTTCGCCTGGTGCGCTGTTCCTTCGGGCGTTGGCCTGAGCCACCTAGCGGAGCCCGCTTCCCTACAGCTGCAGGACCCGGCTTCTGGTTTCCCTGCTGGCTGTCACCGGGCGGCTCTGCTCCCGAAGCCACCTGCTGCCCAGCCGTGTGACCGCCTCCGCCTTCAAGCCCGAAGTTGTGTCAGACTCTCCTCCTTTGCGTCTCTGACTCCACTCCTGGGCCGACCCAGAACACCTTCTGGTCTTCAGGACCATGTGACGCCCGGGCCACCAGGATGAGTTTCCCTGTCTGTCACAGTTCGGGGTCGGGTCCCCCCACCTGATGAAAGGAGCGGCTCCTGCACAGTCGCAGCCTGGACGACGCAGGTGTAGCCCCGAGGGGGGAGGGAGGGCTGTCTGGACCTTCCCGACACACTTCACACCCCACCTGGTGTGTGCACACTCAGATGGCAGCACAACTCAGACCCACGTTCTCTGGACCACTCCTTTCCTGTCCATCCTCATCATTTCTGTTCAGTCTTAAGTCACTTTTAAAGGGAATCTCAACTCACTAAATTAGCTTCATAGCCCATTAACAACTTGTGTCCTGCAGTTTGAAAAGCCAGTGGACCAGATATAGAGTAAGTCCATAAAATTCTACTGTTTTAAAATTAGGATTATTAATTTGAACTAAAAATCATAAAAATCTCAACTTAGTGGATCAGCAGTAATGTTCTACCACCCTCAATTCAGTGAGCTCCGTGTGAGGGCTGCTGAACAAATCATAAATTGTGCGGAGGCTGTGAAGAGGAGGGGCTGAGTCTATGTAACATCAGACCCCCCGCTGGGCACAGAGCTGGGGTCCCTGCTGCAGGGAGTGGTGACCATGGCCGTGCGACCTTCTCATGCTTGGGAAGGTCGGGCTGTCCGGGCCTCTCATCACTATGCTCTGAGAACTATGGCAGCCCTCTGGCACCTCTGCCCGCAGGGGTTCAGACAGGCCCGTGTCACCTGACGGGGGCCTGAATGGTGCCCACGGAACTTTCCTTCTGTTGGGGCCTCGCTCTGCCTCGCTCTGCTGCTCTCCCATTCACCCCGTGGCACTCACAGATGGCCCCAGCCCAGCGCACCCTCCCCACGGTCAGCCAGCGCCCTCACCGTCCCTTCCAGCTCCACCCAGGTAAAGAATGCTGGACTTGTTTGGGGGCTTGTGAGTACACTCACTTCTATTGATTCGATAAGTATAAATTGTTGAATAAACTATTAGTAAATTGCTGCACGCCTACCACACACTAGGTCTGTGCAAAGTGCTGCGTACACCCCAGGCAACAAGACCAAGTTTGCCGCCAGACACACGTCTCCTAGTGAGATAGACACATGGACTGCTGCTAGGTATTTAACACTGCCAGGGAAAGGTGCATTTTTAAAGAGAAATAGAGGAGGTCAAAGGGGAAAGGCAATAGAGAGGCTATTCACATAAGATGTTTCCAAATCTTACACGGTTGTTGAAACCCTTCTAGTAGATGAAATAACTCAGTTCCGAGAAACCATTTAGGCTGCTTTCAATTACAGGACACTAGAGGTATTAATAATAGATTTTGCAAAGTGTCGTTTTTCTCCTTCCTTGGAAGAGGTTTAGCTTATGAAAAGACTAATGGAATTTATATTTGCAGCATGGAGAAGTAAGCGATTTAGGGAAACCGATGACCCTCCTGCCCCCCATGTTGTTTTTGAGAAGCATCCAGATCTTCTTTGTTTCCACCAAGGAAAGGAAGGATAGGAAAGTGAAATTAAATATCAGGGAGAACTAAGCAAGTTTCAGGAGGTTACAGAGAGAGCCGCTTGGTTTTGAGCACAGCTGCAGTCCATTTAGAAAGCTTCGGGTGCCACCCTGCGGGGTCAAGGTCACCAAAGCAGCTCTGTTTGGATGGGGGACGGGAAGCTGGCGCGGGCCTTCATCCCGTGGCTGTCCACTGAGCCTCGCCTTCTGGTGACGAAGGCAGGTGGCTCGGCGGCGCGGAACTGGCCCTGGGCACAATGTCCAGGCAGACCCCCGCTAGTTAAGTGGTCATGGACAGGACAGTCAGGACTTGAAGCCCACTGTCCTCACGGGGATAATGGACACCAGTGCTTACTGCGAGGGTCACTGTGAGATGCCCGTGCAGTGGCTGCTGTGAAGGGCACAGTGCCGGGACCCGCAAGGTCTCAGTGGATGGCAGTGCGTGTGCACTGCTGCTGTGTGTTAGGGACACGGTGCGAGGCGGAGCTGTCTCTGTCATCCAGCCACCGTTCTTCCTGGAGCTGGAGACACCGGGCCCTGGGCCCTCCTTGCCAAGCAGAATGGGTGGTCACTCTTTAGGCCTTTTCCACTCTGGCCTGACCTACTTTGCAACTGGATCTCAGGCCCCGGCCCGGAGTCCTGCCTGTCACACTCCTGAGGTCCCCAGAGTGGGACAAGTACGGCCTGCACCTGGCATGCTGTTCCTCCAGCCTTTCTGCCTTCTGAACGACCGCTCGTTTGTCAGGGTTAGACCGGGCTGGGCCTTCTGCAGGTCCGAGCAACACGAGTAGATTTCAAAGCACTTTTATGCACATACCGTCAATCTTTTTAGGACTCACAAATGCTCTTTGAATGTGATACATGCTCATGACACAAGTAGGACACATCTTATGGCCACTGTATACCATCCCATGAACTGAAATCCTTGAGAGCTGAGTGACTCATTCATGACCAGGTGTACCCAGGCCCAAGACAAGAGAGGGTTTGAGCAGACCAGCCTTGGTGAAGAGCCCTCTACACACATCTTCAGGGCACGTTCTCATCTCAAATGCAAAAGTAAACTCAGGTCGTTGACAGAAACCTTACTTAGTGGCTTCCCGGGTACCAGACCCTTCTTTTGGTGGTGAAATAGATCCCCTCAAAAGAACGCCACTTTTGCACTCCTTTCTCTTCCTTTCTTTCCTCTTACCTGTCTCCTCTATTTCTCTCTCTCTGCCTCTTTCCTTCCTTCTCTGCTTCCTTGTGTTAAAATGAACTTTGTGTTTTGAAATGATGGCTTAGTATATGGTATTGTTTGAGTAGGTTCTTTCATAAGATTTATTCCTTTTGAGTTCCCTTGCTGCCAGTTATTAAGTTAGGCAATGGTTCCCAAAAATATTCTTTGGGAATTTTGCTGATGTGTGAAATTGTAAAATCTCAAATCCAATGATCTTGTCTCTTGCCCTGGCTTCAGAATAGCACATCTCCCAGACTGCACACTCCAGGAAGCGTTATAAAGTGCAAATTTGTATCTTACTCTCGCCAGGCTGCTTGCACATGGAAAAGCAAGCCTGCAGATCAGGGGCTCCCTGGGAATGCTTCTCAGGAGTCAGCAAAATTAAAACAGTAATAACTAGTTTGGAAACTCTACAAGGAGAAAACAAGACACACATTTAACTACTTTTTAATTGTAGTACACCGGACATTTTAAAATATCATCACCTAATTTGTATGCTTCTCATTTTGAAGCCAGAGTTTTTAATTATAAGACGAAAAAGACCAACTCTGAAATGAAAATGCTGTAGCAGGAGGGGTTTTTTTTTTAAAGGAAAGGATTAATACTGCCGGAGGTGACGCACCCAGCAGCAGCAGGGAGCTGGGTCACCGCAGACGGGAGGGGCCTCTGAGCACCCGGCCTGGCCCGTCCCTGTGCGCTCATACTGCGGGGAGGCTGCTCCAGGTGCTCGTTCGGTTATGTTCGTGAGAGAAACGACCTGGCTTTGCATTTGGTTGTTCCAACGGTGTGATGACGTCTTCTGTCTCCTGGGTCACCAGAATGTTTAGGGAAAATTATTTCATTCCTAAAGTTCCTTGTTACTCACGGAAGAAAGAATTCCATAAAAGAACTTGGGATTTTTCAAAATTTTGAAGAGTGGAACATTTGTAAAAGTGCCCACTGTGCAATTTTTATTAAGATGGTGGAACTTGAAGATACTCGGAATCCAAATTCAAGTTTTCGTTCACTCGCGGAGTAAGCAGACCTCGAGAGCAGTATGTGTTGACGAAGGTGCAGGAGAGTCCATGTCTCCGTGTAAATTTTTTAAATTTGCAAATCGACTTTAAACTGTGAAGTAAGGAAAACTCACAAGCAAAACTCCTTTTAACTCTAGAATAAACATGAAAGCTTTATTTCTTTCAAGGGAAATTATATACTTTTAACTAATAATCATTTATGCAATTTTAAGTAAATTTTACTAAGCAGCAGGAAGTGTGCACTTGATGACTCCAGTAGATTAGTAATACTTAAAATCTGCCAGATAATCTTGCCAACTCTGATTTTATAGAGCTAACACCGTGGTTTGTACATTCCCTTTCTTCATTTTTGCCCTAATTCTTGGATTGTTCTCTGTCAGAAGTAATCAAGCTAAGATTAAGAAACATGGCTTAATCATAGCTGTGATAAATGGATTAAGAAATGCCAATAATCTTGTGGTTTCTCTGAGAAAATTGTGTTTGAGTTGCAGCATAATAGTCTTGTAACTTATTAAAAATAAATTATACCTGTCAGGTGATTTAATGATTTCTAAACTGACCAATTAAGCCTATACTGGTTTAAATTGTGGAATAATTAAAATGGGTAATGTTCATGCTTAAGAAATAATCATGATCCTGTTGGAAATGTACTAAATCCCTGCAGTTCTGTTAGCCATCAAAACTTGACCTTTCCACCCCTCAGCATTTGTAGCAATGTTTTATTGCATGGAACTGTGGTGAGGGCAAAAATGACAGATTATTACCAGAGAAGCCTGTTTTATTCCCCAGACTTAAAGACAGAATCAATGGCAAATTTAAGGAGTAAAATAATATGTCCCAATGCCTCTAGTATTTACACTTCTTAAGAATAAAAATTCAGGGGTTGGGGATTTAGCTCAGTGGTGGAATGCTTGCCTAGCAGGCAGAAGGCCCTGAGTTTGACCCCCAGCACCCCTCCCCCAAAAAAGAGTATAAATTTAAAGAGCCTCTGGGATCTTTACTCCATTCAGAATCAAAATTATTGGTATTTCCTCGTTTTTAAAAAATGACTTTTGTTCCCATTTCCTATCTAAAGATGCTTCTTCACCTGCACAACTCCTGCAGGCTTTATCTTTCTCAATGAAATTTTGACCATGTTCACAACTATGACTAATATTACTTAGGGAAATGGAAAAATAGTTCAGAGCCAGATGGAATTGAAGGAAAAGCTTCTACTGCCCTTTCTTCCAAGGCTCCGAAGCCAGTTTTACTACAGTTACTGACTTTGGGTAACACAACTGAAGACGGTAATTGTTTCAGTGCTCATTCATAGTAAATTCATTATAAAATGAATGTACATACCTCTACTGACAAATAAGCTCTTAGTAAGCAAATCCACAACATTTCTAATTCACACTTCGTGGTCATCTGGAAAGACCATGAGATTAAAACTTTTGTATTAGTACCGTCTGTGTGGACTTACAAACGGAAACATTTCTGAGCACAGAAAATAAGAGGGTCAGCAAATCAGCTTTGCAAGCAGCTTTTTAGTAGGTAGAAATACATATGAAGAGACATTAATGTGCTGTTTTAAAGTAATAGTAAAGATTGGTGTATGTTTGACCATCATGAAGTGGGACTCCATGGAGTATTATCTGAATAAATTCTTTAGTTGTAGTTTCTTGGGGACAGAGCTCGGACTGTTCATAGTCAATGCCAGTGAACGCCAGCATCCTATTTGTACTGTTCTCTTTGGCCAAATGTGCGGTAAGCCAATTTCACAAATTTAGTGAGCTTTCTGTCTTTTATGCTCAGAGACATTCTAGGCTGAGCGAAACTTGTAGGAAGAAGGAAAATATAAGAATAACTGGCACACTGGGGACCTGGTTGTAGAGCGGGTAGTGATGGCACGCAGTGAATGAAGACGGTGGAAAGGTGGGCTGGAGCTGGCTCTGCAGTGGACAGTCTGCACAGTAGACTGGTCTTTTCTAGTGTTGCTTCAAGTGAGTCTGGATGCAGCACGATCGCACTGACTCTGAGAAACAGGATGTTGGGTGCACTCTTTGGAGCTACAGAGTGTTTCATTGTGCTTTAAGTAATTCCTGTGGACTGCAGATCCTCATGATAAGAGAAACACTCCTGTGAAGTAAGCACGGGGTGGCGAGAGGGGAAGGGATAGACAAGAGTGTGCACTGAAGGGAAAGAGGAATATAAATAAAAATTCTTTCTCCACACTCTCATTTGACTTCCACCACCTATAACGCTATCCAAACCTCAACTAAGCCTGGTTTTAAGGTGCTTATTTACTGATTTTTAAAAACCATTGAAAGCCTACCATCCTCAACCACCCATAGTTGGAGATGAGGCTTAAAAGAGAGGAGAGACAGGAAGCGAGGCTCATAGACCATGGTCTGGATGCTGTGCTTAGTCTTGGCAGCTTTGGAGCAGCTGGAAGGGCTTCACCCAGGGAAGTGTCTTCATAGCTTCAATAAAGAGATGCTTCTAGCATATATGGCAATGCGATGAAACTCTGTATGACTACACATAGAAAACTATTGTAGGCATGGAGGAGAAGAGCTGAAAAGGTTGTCCATGGTGCTATTTAAGGTCTTTGGAGTAGCATACACCCAGGTTTGGATCCTAGTAGTGCTGTGACCTGAGTCTCTCTGGACTTGTAATTTGCCTGGGGAGAGTAAAGCGTGTTACCCTGTAGTGTGCAGGTTTTAATAAGTTTCCTTCAATGTCACGTGTCCAAATTGCCGGCCAGGTCCTGGTGCACAGTAAACACATGATGAATGATCATTAAAAAGAAAAGTATCCAAAATAACTTGATGAATAGCTATAAATGCCCTAAAAAAGACAGAGGCAGCATGATAGTGTAATGATTCCAGAGAGATGAAGGACATTAATCTAGAAAAATTGATGGCTAACTAGAAATGGAGGAGAGGCAGATTTTCCAGTCATTGATGTGATTTCTGGCTCTAAATACTATAAACAATGACAGCTAACGATTTTCAATTAAAACCATGTCTCTTCTTTCATAAACAAAATGAGTATCTTGGAGGCATAGTGGTAAATTACTATGGAAGTCATGGCCTTTTGAATTAATGTGCATTACATCTCATAGAGCCCTATTAGAATCGTGAGACTCCGTGTCATGGATGCCTGCGCTCTTACGGCACCGCACACATGCAGGACAGGCCGTCGCGTCCGTGCCGGTGCGCTGCCGCTAAAGTCCTGGCTTTACCGAGAGGTCCTTACTGTCCCCAACGTCCTTCTTGGCCATGGCATCCCCAGTGTCTTCTTCGTCTTGGTCATCCTGCGAGAGCTGTGCCCTGAGTGGCCCTGAGTACTCCACAGGGAGAGCCCACCGGCCAAGGGAGTCCAAGGACCTTCAGAGCCAGGCGGCGTGGTGCCTGCTGCAGGCTGTGCCCCTTCACGGCCCTGCTGCTCACTGAGGAGACATGGGGGCCCCTGTGGTTCCTGTGGCCAGAGGTCAGCGGCTGGTGGAGGGCCGGGCCTGGGCCACCCTGCGGTAGAGGGCAGAGGTGACTGTGAGAGCTGTGTTGGGGCAGCAGAGTCCTTATCCAAAGAACGCGAGGTGGCGCTCTCCTCTGCGACCTTTGCTCTCCTTTGAGATGTCGCAGGGTCCAGGTTTCCTGGAGTAAGGAGATCCTCCAGGCCAAAGGGGACACACTGCATGCAGAGCCTCAGTGTCGCACTGGAAAGCTCTGGACGTAAAAGGCAATTTTTATCTGATTTAGGGAGAAGCCAGTGCCTCTGAAAATGCCATCCTACACTGCGGGTCCCGTGCTGCTCTGCGCATGGATGGCACTCGGGCCGGAGTCTGTGTGGACGCCCTGTTCCTCACCGAGCCACATCGCAGAGTGAGACAGGGAAAGTCGGTGTTGTCGCCAACCGTACACAGGAACTTCACACTGGAAAAGACACTCTTACAGGAGCAATAGATAAAATCACTTTGTCAAGATCGAAGCATTTGAGACATGTTAGCAAGTTTCTGAATGTGATTAGTCCAGGTCCTAGTGGTGAAGATATAGAATAGTTTAATCTACAGTACCGGAGATAAGTTTGGGTACAAAAGTTATGTAAGAATTTAGCAATCCACTGGTGATTTTAGTTCTGTCAGGTAACAGTTACATTGCTCAGGTTTGTTTTTTCAAGTATTAAATGGGAACAAAAGTATTTTCTTGACAGGATTTTTGTGAGTACTTATAAAGGTAATGCTCATGAAGCTCTTAGTGTCGAGTCTGACAAGTGAATTATTAAAATAGCTGCTTTTTATTACAGGAGATTGAAAGTGGAAGGGTCTTTGGGAATGGTAACAGCTAAGCAGTGAGAAGTCGTCTGGATGTGGGATGGGGAGGAGAGTCACTATGGATAAGCTGCTGCTCTCTCTTCGGTCCTGAAGGCAGACTGGACTCCAGGTTTCGAGATCAGGCTGAGGACTTTGGGCCCTGACTGCATGCTAGCCGCCCTTTCCCTGCCCAGGATGACCTGGGGCAGGCAGTGTCTGCCCTGCCCACAGAGGTCTCCACTGCAGAACCTGAGTTAGGAACCAAGTGTTTCTGTGGGGCTGCACAGGGGCCCTGCCCCCGTCCATCACTGAGTGAGGCTTCGCTGGTAAAGGTCCCCGAGATGTCACAGTCCTGTGGAAGATGAGCACGCTGGCTCGGGGTGTGGCCTGCTGGGAAATACAAACACGTCACTGCAGGAGATAACTCTGTAGGTCTCTCCCGAGGCCAGTGTTCTTTGCTCACAAATCCTGATGTAGCATCAGGAGACCTGTGCTCCTGGTTTCCTGACAGTAACGATCCTCCATCCAGTACCTGGATGGACAAAAGCAAAATCGTCAGTTGCCTCACATGATATAAGAGTCAAAGCATCCTCAGAAAATCCACACGGCCCAGTCTCCTTCTAACCATGAGAAAACCCGGGATTCCTGAAGGTCTCCGTGCAATGGTTCACTAGTAATGTATATCAAGCTTCTATGCAGCCGAATGATTGCGACGTCCGAACCACTTCCCCTGCCAGAGTGTGCATGCCTGTGTGCATGCCTGTGTGTGTGCCTGTGTGTGTGTGTGTGTGTGTGTGTGTGTGTGCGCGCGTGTGTGTGTGTGTGGGATGTGCAGTCTGCTCTTAGGTGGGTGGTGCCTGTCCCATGAGGGGTCTTCCAGTCCGCAGAGCCCCGACCCATGCACAGCACACTGGCTCTCAGCAGCCAGGCTGTGGGTTTGCTCCTGGCCGACATCGCAGTCAGGGGCACACACAGAATGACTGAGGGTAAAATTCCCAAACCACTGCTAATGGACAAGTTGAAATGGACCACAGAAACCAGAGAGAAGGGTTTTGTGTTTCTTCACAGACACAGCCAAAGGCGATGCCAGACCGGGGCCACCTGGAAGGGGGAGTTAAGATGTGTGGGGCCGGCTCACCTCACTAGCACTCTCTCCATTGTTCAGAGCCTTGGGTCGTCCTTTATATGTTTTTAAGCCAAGTTCAGGAAAGACCTGGACACCAGGGGAAGTGTCCAGCCCCATGAAAACACAAGCCCTCAAAGCAGTCGTCTCCATCAGCCTGGGTTGCTCTGAGAAGCGCTCTGGAGGAGAGAAGTGTCGGGACATGGCGTCTACAGGTCAGGTGTCCCCTGAGGGCCACGCCTGGTCATACGTGTTGACCTTCTCCTTGCGTCCTCCCACAGTGCGGCACAGAGAGAAGGCAAGCTCCCTGTTTGTGAGGCTCTCGGGACATGATTGTCTCCCGAGGGCCCCACCTGGAATCCCACCGCACCAGGAATTGGGCTTGAACATAGGAGTTTAGGGGCTGCAGCTCTTCAGCTCACAGCAGTGGTGCGCCAGGTGCAAGGCGATGTTTCTTTTCTTTAGAGGCCGGACCTTTGTTCTGACCCTGGATAGTTCTGACAAACACAAAGATGCAAATAACATAAAAACAGGCCCTTGGTGTGCAGGAGAGCAAAGCTCATGAGTGCAGTTCTTCACACAAAGAAAGACGTGGACCTACTGGGAACTATACTCACTTAAATGTCACAAAAACATTGAGGCAGAGGAATTTTTAAATTTTTATTTCACATGACCCTAGCTTCCTCATCTTCACTCATCCTGTAAGAGATAGAGCAGGAATTTAAATCCACATTGGACTTCAAACACATCTTCTTCACATTAAATTTCACTTTCTCCATGGAACACATCCTATCATCTTGGGCAGCATCAGCTCTGGACAAACTGTAAATTAAACTGTTATTGACTGTTATTATTGTTGCTAAAAACAAAGAAAGTGACTTTCCTAAAGAACAATAATAAATAATTGATAAAGTTATCCACTTAATCTGGCTTATAGAATTTTACTTCTCATGTGTGTATTTGAAATAACATTTTATAATTAATGTATTGTTCCCAGTGAAGCAGTATGCAGCCCTTTCTGTATTTTCTCAATGAGAGCAGAGAGCTATCAGTGTTTGAAGACTTATGGTATGATTTGATTTGGCTTGGGAAGCTGTGCGTGCGTGTGTGTGTGTGTGTGTGTGTGTGTGTGTGTGTGTGTGTGCTTTAGTAAAAAGAACTAAGACTTTAGTAATCTACATGGATCATTGTCTGGTAAAATATAAATTTATAAAACTTCATTAGTTTTTTGATGGGAATCAAATTCAAGCTCACTGAATATATTGTTGGAGAAATGGTAAATTAATAAAAATGTTATGCAGTGGGATTTACTGTAAGACCCTTAAGAATGAGTCATGTCAAGCATCTCTTTTAAAAGAAGACTTAATGATTAGGAAAATGTCATACGGAAATATCTGATTTCAGGAAACACTTGGACAAATTTCTTACAATTGTCATTTTAAAAGAGAGGGAAATACACCTGCAACAGCATTCCTCATTCGAAGGACAGCTGAGATCGACGGGTCATGGTGGAGGGTGCTGACTGTGGAGAGTGAAGACTGTGCTCTGTTTGGATGTGGCTGGAGCCTTTGACGGAAGACTGCAGGGACGCAGCCCCGAGGGAGACCAGGATGTAACAGGACTCACTTGCCTAACTGACTCCACTTTAAAAATATGGACAAAATTGATTCTAACCTTCGTGCAAACCGGAAAGTTAACCGTTTAGTATGTTTAAATATTAGTTTCTTCCTTTTCTTTAAAAACTTGATCTAACGGCAATTTAGGTTAAAGAAATCTATTGATTTTATTTGGACGTTTGCTCTTTGGGGTGACTGTCAAACTGATGCAGCATCCGGGGAGGAGTTTGATATTGAAGGGTGGGCCCCCAAGAGCAGGGTGGCTGTGTCCGCCCGAGGGCAGGATCAACCATCATCTCTTGGGCCTCGGTAGCTCGAGAACCACAGGAGGAAGTTCCAAGAAGACCACACTGTAGCTTTACATAAGGGAGGACTGTGGAAAAGTAGCTTCGCATTGAGGGATTCCAGACAAATCTGCCCCATACCTTAACTATTTCCTCTTTTAAAATAATATATTCACATTTTATTTTTGTACAAAACCACGCTAATGTATGAATCATTCCACTTTTGAGAGTGGATGAGGCCGCAATCAACTCCTGTGCCTTTCAGCAGATTTCTCAATGCTGTCCGATCCCTCCTGGTTTTCTGCACTCCAGCCCTCAGTTTTAAGGGTCTTTCACTGAGGAGCAGTGCGGAGGAGGTCAAGGGCCACGCCTGTCGGGCAAGTAGAGCCTGACTCAAATCCAAGTGCACCGCCTGCTACATGATGCTGCTGGGTAGCTTGCTTAATTTCTCTGAACCTCAGTTTCTTCATTGCTAAAAAGAAGACAGTCTCTACGTCACTGTGCTTTTCCAGAAATTAAATGCAAACATTTTAAAATTAGGATATCCTTTAAAATATGTTTAAATATTTGTCCTAATTACCTTTCTCCATGCTGAGACAAAAATACCCCACACACAAAGTTAAAGGAGGAAAGGTTTGTTTAACTCACAAACCTTTCGTAGTCGTTCGTAGTGGTTTCAGTTCATAGGTGGCTGGCTCCAAGGCAGGGTGGCATGGCAGGCAGGCAGCAAAGCAAGCAAGCAAGCAAGGGACCTTAGCAGCTTCTTTCTGCCACTTATATCTTATGCAGGCTGCCAGGATTAGGTTGGTGCCAAACCTATCAGTGGATTAGTAATCACACACCCTTCATCCCAGCATCACACACTCTAGATCCAGCCATCTCTGAAAAAGCCCCACCTATGACTGCGTGAGGCTTTGGGGGGACATCTATGCACAAACCATAACAGTATTTAACAAATAAAACCTATTTATAATACTTTACGAATACAATTCATGCTTTTAAAACATTTAGAATTGGCAGACAGTTAAGTGGTAAACGAAAGTGAATAACTATTAATGCTAATATGTAATTGGTACAATGCTGTGCCTGGATATGTTAGCCACATTTCTGTTTCTGACACTAAATTCTTAAATTTACAAACACAACTTAAAGGAGAAAGGGCTTGTTTGGCTCATGGTTAGAAAGGATTCATGGTTGTGAATGCTTGGTTGACTGGCTCCAAGGCAGAAACATCGTGGTGGAAGGACTTGGCAGAGCAAAGATGTTCACCTGATGTCAGCCTGGAAGCAGAAAGAAAGAGACAAGCCAGAGGGGAAGGGGCCAGGGTCAAGACAAGCCTTCCAAATCACACCTCCAGTGACCCATGTCACCTAATTAGGCCCCACCTTCCAGTAAGCTGTTGAGTTATAAACCATCAGTCCACTGGTGAGGTTGGTGCCCTGGTGATCCAGCGCTACTCTGGGCACCACCTCTGAACACTGCTTCACTACAGAGCAAGGCCTTCATCACGAGTCTCTGGAGGACACTTCAGGTTAAACCATAACCCCGGGATGATGTTCCAAATGTACAAGGATCTAAAGCAGATCATTAATTCCTAATCCTGATGCTGCTGCCAACAAGCATAAAATCATAGCGTACATCTCCTAGTTTTCCTCAGGAAATACAAGTTCTTTCCACTCTTATTCTTTACATTATTGTCCACCAAGACAGGCACAGTGGTGAAGAAATGAAGAAAACAATATTGATTTCAACATGGCTCCCAGCATGCATGAGCCATGAACACTCATCCCCAGGACTCAAGGCGGTAGGTTCCAAGACCCCTACATCAGCTAACACCCAGCTCCCTCAGAAAAGTGGGTTTCATATGGCCTGTGCACATCCTCCTACATATATTAAATCATGGCTGGGCTACTGGTAATAACTGATCAGTGTTATGTAAATAGTTGTTGTGCTACATTATTGTTATGGTTTGTGTCTAGATGTCCCCCCAAAGCCTCATGTGGTAAGAGGTGGCTGGATCTAGAGTGTGATTACTAAATTAGTACACTGGTCGGTTTGGCATGGTTCTGCTGGGATCAAGGATGTGATGCTAGGATTAAGGGTATTAGGATTAAGGGTGGGAGTACTGCCCACCCTAAAGACAGGTAGCCTGGATAAAATAATAAGATACAGGAAGACGCTGGTTCTCACCACTTGCTTGCATTCCTTGCTGCCTTCTGCTGTCTGCCTGCCACCCTGCCTCAGACCCAGCTGACTGTGGACTGAAACCTCTACAAACTGTGAGCCAAATAAACCTTTCTTCCCCTAACTTTGGGTGCCTAGTATTTTGTCCCAGCAACGAGGGAAATTAGCTAAGACAATTATTTAGGGAATAATAACACAGAAAGATGACATGTTCAGGGACACAATTTTTGCATTTTGACCTCTGGTTGGTTGGTTGGCTGAACCCATACATACAAAACCGATGGATGCTGAGGGCCCACTGAATACCCTGGATATTGCATCTTTTGCTTTGATCTCAGACCAACTTTTGAATCTTCTTTACTAGCACCCTGGGAAAACTGAGCTTCATTAATGGCTAGCTGACATCTTTAAAAGCACAGAACCAGCTCCCTGGGGTTCAGGCACTACAGAAAGAGCTGACTTCAGCGAAGGCTGGAGAAGCAGGGTGAGGCTTAACACCAAGTAGGGCCAACACAGAGAGGACCCAAGAGAGCAAAGAAGGGGCAGGACATCCCAAGTGCTAGAGAAGAGGTATTTAAACCAAAGAGGGGTAAGACAGCAGCACCTTGGGCTCAGCGTGTATCGCTTATACTTCCCCTTGGCTACATATATGATTCCTTTTGATCCTGACCAGTGTTTGAGTTATGTGATTTTTATCTCCATCTCCACACAGTTAAGGACGTGTTGAGCAGTGTGCCTGAGCGTCCCTGTCAGGAACCCCTGGAGTAAGGACTTTCTCTTCAGTTCCACAGCTCTGTTCTGTGTTCTGTCTTCAGTGGATAAGAGGATCCTTTCTTTCATAAACAGAGCACACTTATTTCACATTTCTAATAGGCCAGAAGATTATCTCCGCAGCCCTTTTAGGGAGAATCTTCACATTAGCACATTAGATGGGTTAGCAGCTAATTTATACTTGGAGATTACACTGAATATTACCCAATGTGAAATTTTAAAATGAAACAAGGTTACAAAAACAAAACAGTATGTGGCCTAAAATAAGAGTTTATTAAACTGGTGGTGCCCTAAATGGAGAAAACACCCCTTTCTGGGTTTAATCTTCCAAATACAACTCTAGGAAAGGTAGGAAGCAGAGCTCCATAAACATGAAATTCTTATTAGGAACTTTAAAAGCTCATACAAAAAGACATATTTTTCTTCCTAATCTGTATTTCTGTCAGAGTTTGGAGAGAAAAATTACACATGCATATATTCATCCACATAAAATCATAAAACTGTCTTAGTAAATTTCCAGTGTGGGTTAGGCTTTTTAAAAAATTTCCATTTCCTTCAATAAAACTGTGGTAATGTTACTGCATATAAATAGATTCCATTTACATGTTTCAAATATGTCATGCTGTTAGCAATAACAGGAAAAGAAATGAAATTTCTCATTATTTAGCTGGAGGTCTAGGTCATGAGGGGAAAAGGAAGCTGTGTGTAACTGGGTTCTGCAGTCTTGGAAGACGCACAGCTTTCTTCTAAAGCCGTCACCAGTCTCTGGTTAGTGCTCTCTTCACACACAGCTACTTCTCGTGGATGCCCCCCGCCTGGGTGGAGGGTCCGCAGACCTTTGTCTCTCCCTGCCTTCAGACGCGGCGAAGTCTGTTTGCTTTTGACTTCACACTCACTCCTGTTTTCTGGCTTCTTCATGGTAAATGCCCCCAGGGACATGTGGAACTTTCTGTAGGAGCACACAGGCAGATCTGTGTGTTGGTGCTTCAGGGAGACGTCTGTGACTGATGTCAAATGCAGAGCAGCAGTGGGCAGAAAAGAACCAGGCTACCTAATGAGCGGCACCCTCATCACTTGTAAAACTCTGTAAAGTCCCCCTGATCAGGCGCCCCACTGTAGGGTTAATTCAGCTTAATTAGTGCATTCTTGGTCACCCCATTGTTCACACCCGATTTTAACACCCTACCGGAGAGGCAGTCAACAGATCTTTGATTCTTCAGCCTGCATGTTGATGGCTTACTTCATTTTGGGGGTTAAGTGCTGAATGATTCCCATGAGGGAAGATACTGAACATTATAACCACACCAGACTAAAGAGAAAAAACAACCCTGCAGAAACTAAGTAACTATGAGCCACAACTGCTATCTTCACAGTGTTATGAAAATCTGCAGCCTTTGTAGACAGCTGGGCCGAGCCCTCTGGACCTGGTGGTGATTTCCTCCCGGTAGGTGCTCACAGATGAGCAAAGGGCGGCGGGCTGATCCACCGAAGTCTTTTTGGCCAGGCAGGAACTGCTCCAGGGTCTGAGCAGGGAGGAACTTCAGGCAGAGGGACCCTAGGCCAAAGCTGTGGAAGTGCCCAGCACTAGGTTCAGAAAGAACCCCGAGTTGGCTTGGGACAGGCACCGAATCCCAGAGCCTTGCAGAGCAGCAGTGAGTCCTCAGCTGCATCACCCAACTTAGCCTCTGCCACCCAGAGTGGAAGTCGTGGTTTCTAGCATCTCTAGGCCCCAAAGGGAAGCATTCCTAACAGAAGGAGTCAGAAAAACAGCGTTCTTGGCCGTCTAACCCTCTGGTCACCGTGCATGAGAGGGAGAGCTAGCGCTCCATCCACTGCCCCCACAAGGGAAGACTCCACCCGTCTTCTGTGGAGTTTGAAGCTTTTCCCCAAAGTGCCAGCTTGCACCAACGGTGAAGGAATTAACATTCTACAGGTTGACACATTCATTCTATCCTGCCTCTTAATAGCAAAGGACTTGTGTGTGTGTGTGTGTGTGTGTGTGTGTGTGTGTGAGAGAGAGAGAGAGAGACAGAGAGAGACAGAGAGAGACAGAGAGAGAGAGAGAGCACTACAGGAGAGCATCCTTGTCAAAGCCTAACTCCAAAGGGAGGCCACGTGCGCCACACCAGGTAAGAAGCAAGCTCCCTGAGTGCACTAGAAACCGGGGCTCTTACAGCTTCCTCTGGGAGCATTGTTGCCAGCAAATTTGATCACATTGAAAAGTGAACCAAGCAGACGTCTATTTCACTATTAGCACATAAACGGTTCCCACCCGTCTTGGCAATGCTCTTTAATTGATTTTCTACAGGGAAATAGCTGAACGTATGCACATATTACCAAAGGAAGATGCTGCTGAGAGAAAAGCACACTCTTCTTATGGCAACGAATTCTTTTTACTGATTTACAACTATGTAAAAATACTCTATTTCCTCCTACACATTAAAAGAATGAAAAAAATTTTAATGTAGGAAATAGTGAATTCTCTATGAAATTAAAAAAAATTAATAATGTTTTATTAATGTACATAAACTATTTTTAATTTAACATCTCTCCCTATAAATTATTAATGCAATATTTATATTTTATACTAAAACCTATGATTTAGGTGTATTTGAATCTTACTGTATATTTCAACTCATGCTAATTTTTAACTTAAAAATATTTTAACTTATCATATTTGTACACATTTATGAGATGTTTTGATTCATGCAACTACTGAAATTTTTAATGAAAGATTATAGATGGAACTGGGATGATTTGCAGAGATCTAAAGAAGGTTGTTTTTAAGTGACTCTTAAGTATCTCCTATTAGTTAATTAATTTTGTGACCATCCTGAATTGAGAGTACTTCTTTCCCAATGGCTAGCATACTTACATAGACTATATAATTTCACCATCTAGATTTTGATTATCTTATGAGAGTGTATCTTAAAGAGTTTATCATTTCAAAAGTGATGATCTAGAAACAAGTCAATATTGCCGAAAATTGTCTGTCTTTTACCAGTGTTATTTAACATTTTCTCAAAGTTTGAGATCAGGTGTTGTCAATCTTAGTATTGATACTACTTTGGATCAAATCAGTATTTGTCACCAACTATAGAAATGATCCCTGAAAAATCAGTATTTGTTGTGAGGGTCGTGCTGGCATTACAGGATGTTGACCAGCACCCCCAGCTGACACCCACCAGTGGCTGATAGACCACCCACAGGGTAACAACCAGAAATGTCCCCAGAAATTAGACGTGTCATCTGGGAAGAAAGTCATCCCTGGTTGGGGACCACTTTTCTAGGCAATGCAGTAACATAGTCACTGAAAGGGAGACAGAATTATAATTGTAGATATTGTGATTGCCTGCCTGGTAAATCAAGGCATTCAGCTGAAGAGGTATTTGAATTAAAGACTTCAATAAAGTAGCCAAAGCAGCATAAATACAGTTGGCCTTCTACATCCGTTTATTCTGCATCCTCCAATTTAACCAACTCTGCAGTGAAAATATTCAAACAACAACCAAAAATTGTGTCTGTTACGAACATATACAGACTTTTTTTCTTGTCATTATTCCCTAAACTATAATGTTTAACAACTTTTTACATAATGTTTAGAATGTTATGTATTAAAAATAATCTAGCTATTAAAGTATCCAGATGTTGTGTGGAGGTTACCTACAAACACCACACCATTTTAGGTGAAGGACTTGGGCATCTGTAGATTTAGCTATCTGAGAGGCATTCTGGAACCAACTCCCACAGACCAAGAGACCACTGAGTACAAAATTCAATGACATTCATAACAAGTTAGAAATGGTAATTTAGAGGTCCCTTCTATAATGGACAGCAAAAAGTATAAGAAAAAACATAAGCAAGAAGTATGTAGGCATCATAAAAATAAAGGGATGAAACTCGCTTTGCTTTTCCAGACACCAAAGCATACTAGAAACCTATAATGATTAAGACAATGGGAAACTGATGCAATAAGTAACCCAGAAACCAGTAGAATAGAAAAAGCAGCCTCAAAACTGACCTTAATTTCCATGAAACATTGATTTTGAATGGTAGCTTTGTAAATCAGAGAACAAAAACTCTATGTGTATTTAGTGATAGCAGCATGGTTGTTCACCATATAGGAAGGTACAATGGTACAGCCATTACGAAAACTAATATGGCGGCTGCACAGCTTTGACTCATACTTTGTAATTCCAAGAAGCAGACACTGACTCTCGCATGCCATATTGTAGGTTCTTATTCTACTCAAGGGCCTGTCCTTTCTCCTTCACTAAGCTTTTCGACACTCACCCTGGGGCTCAACAGTCATTTCATCCTCTGTTTCAAGTTGTTAGCTGTTCCTCACAGAAAATTCCAGGATATCCCTAGCTTTCATCAAAAAAAGAGCTCCTTCCTCCTTAGCTCTCTTCTCTGCTCAAATGTGCATATTTTTTAGACTTCAATCACTGTATTCTCAGAATATATAGCCCAGTAGCTTTGTTATTTGTAAAGTACACTTATGAAGGATTACTGTCATTTTCAAATTGTGGTAATTATACATACAGCTTACTGTTCTGACCATTTTTAAGCGAACAACTCAATGGCATTAAGTACACTTATATTATGCAGTCATCATCACCATCCATCTGCAGAACTTTTTCGTCTTTCAAAACTGAACTTGATACCCACTGAACAAGAACCCCTGTTGTTCTTTCCACCTGAGTCTGGAAGTCACCATTCTGGCTTTTATCCCTGAGTGGACTGCTTACTCTAGGTAGTTCATATAAATGACATTTGTCCTTCTAAAACTGACTTATTTCACTGGATATAATGTTTTCGAGTTTCACCCGTATTCCAGCATGTGTCAGAATTTCCTTCCTTTTTAACCTTAAAACTGAATAATTTTCCACCATGTTTGATATTTATCTGTTCATCCCTCAATGGATAATCTGGCTGTTTCCACCTTTGGGCGAGTGTGAATATGCTACTGTAAACATGAATATGCAAATATCTGTTTGTGTCTCTGCTCTCAATTGTCTTGATTGGTGTATACCCAGAAATGGAATGCTGGATCCTATGAAAATTGTATTTTTAAGTTTTTGAGGGGCCACTATACGGTCTTTCCTAGAGGCTGCACCATGTCACATTCCCGTGGGCAACGAACAAGAGCCCACTTTCTCCACATCCTTGCCGCTTGGTATTTTATATTTAAAAAAAAATAGTTTTCCCAAGTGAAGCAGTTTGAATCACTCATTTTTACATCTCGGGGGATCTCAGCAATTTTCTAATCAGCTCGGTAATTTTTGGTGAACAATTGTATGGCCCTTACTCAAGGAAAAATAGCCACTTACCACTTGCCCTGTCTCTGCTCCAGAGCTTTTCCCAGGGAGCCAGAATGTCCTGGAAGTCGGGCAAGGGGACACTGGAGAGACAGGAAACTTCCCATTTTGCGTCCCCTTTGTCTTTCTCTCGCTTTATGGCTAAGCATTTTCTACTCTCTCATTGTAAAAAGAGAGACAACCTGAAAATTATGAGGCTATAAATGAAACATCCCTGAAAATATTTTAATATATAAAAAGCTCAATGAGAAAAGAACAGATACTATGTTCTCAACCAACCAGTACAAGAGGTTGAACTTAAAAGCAGCCTTCTTCTCTCGCTCACGGGCGCGCCGATGAGCAAGCGGAGTCCGGCCGCGGAAAGGACTCTCGGCTGGAGCCAGGAGCGGGCTGTCTTGGCAGGTGCCTCGTCGTTTTCTATGGATATGAAGAAATTTGAATTTGATGTTTGCTTTCCTCAGAATATTTGGAGATTCATTAATACTGTAGCCTCGAATGTTACCAAATGTGCTGTTTTCTGGCAACTAACGCCAGCTGCAGAAAGAATGGTCTGAACACCCGGCCCGCAGCCTTCGCCTCGCGGGGTGACTGCGACCGGAAACGGCCCAGCACTGAGCAGCACGCGGAAGCGGCGGTCGCGCGCCGGCCTCGCTCCCGGAAGGCGGCGTCCCCGCGCCCGGAAGTTCCTTCGCGCGCAGACGCGCGGGCGGCGCGCGGCGGCGTGTGGGGAGGCGGGCGCGCTGGCGTCCCCGCGGTGTCCCAGCCGGCTGGCGGAGGCCTCGTGGCCCGGCGTGTCCTCCATCCCGCCCGCGCTCGGCCCGGCCCGCCGTCGGCTTCCGCCCTGCGTGCATCTTCCGCCCTTTCTCTTCCCGTCCTGGTAGCGCTTCTCGCTCGCGCACTTCATTGCAACAGTTGAATCCAGTGTACCTTCCAGAGAAGTTACATTTTAAAGTAAGTACTTAAATTATCCACAAAGTCCACTTAACACAGAGCGCTAGATGTCTCTGAGGAAACAGTCCGTTAAACAATATACAGCCAACCACCAGCTATATAGTGTTCAATAACTATGATCGATTAGGGAGTATTTCTTGTTGAAATAAGCAAAATTTTGTTGAAATCCGATGATCAACCAAAGAAATGAGCCACAAAAACATCACTTGAAAGTCCTTTTCTGTTCACTGTGGTTCGTGTACAAAAATACACAAACTTTTAATTAGTTATTTGCTTTCACATTTGGCTTACATTTTTGCTCTTACAGGCTAAAATGAAATCACCTGTTAGCTACTTGAATTTGGGTTTTGCTTGTGGTAATAGCTCCGTTTTCAAATGCTGAGTTCAAGTCTAAGCTCCATGTTTTGGAAGGGAGGCTTCTTGGCACTGCTCCATTTGTCATGCAAGCTAAGTAATTTAAGTAGATTTGATTCAAGAGGAGGGAGTTAAAAAAAAAAAAAACGGAGTTCAATATATAATCATTTTCAGTAGGGTCACAAAGAGGAAACTCTCAGGGAAAAGTCATATGCGGAGGACCGGGGGATGTATCTGTCTTTTGAGACCCTAAAACCTTACTCCATCAGACAGAGTTCACGGCTCAAATCAGTGTTATCAGAAGGATTGCGCCTGAGATGAGAAACCAGCTGGTGCTTTTTTTTTTTTTTAACATGAATCTTCTAAATAGTCCCATTTCTAAAAATGAAGCAAATAAAATTTGTTCTTGTCTTTGAACTTCTGTATGAATATTCTGTGTGGGTAGCTGACTGTGCTCTATTCTCAGACAGAAATATGAAGATCTCAGTCCTACTCTTGCAGCATTTACAGATCAAAGTTGAGTGCAGTATATTCAGGCCTCCTAGAAATCCACAGGGACTTCAGAGACATTAAATATTAAGCCCTCCTGACAGAGCTTTGTAAATTTAGCTATGAATTGACCAAATGTATTTGTGAAAAACCACAAAGCAAAAATGCTTTGAGATTCCATTCGTTCTCCATGTCTTCCTGAGAGAGGACTTGGTGATTCCTGTATTTGCAAAAGTTAAACAGCTTTTCTGGTGGATGGAAGTAGCTGAAGACTGTCTTTATCTTTAGGTTTTCAGATAGAAAACACACTTGAAAGACAGGTGAGTTCGTTAGTACAAATTGCATTTCTCTTACTGACAGTTGAGTTACTGGTTTGTGTAAATCCCCATCTTTCTCCAAGCCCCATGGTAGAATCATGATCACCTTGTCTCTAAATAAATAATAGCGGTATAAATAGCAGCACGGTTGGTTTAGAAGAACATGATCTTTCTAAAAGGGGAAAAATTGTAATAGGCACCATTAGAAATGTATTCTTACTGGTAAGAAAATTAAACCTAAACTCTTACACACTAAACGTTAATTCAAAACTAAACTTGTGATGCCATTTTACTCATACATAATTTATATTCCAGTATTACATTTTAAGTCACATATACAAATCCTATATATACAAATCAATATAAATACTAAGAGTAGAAAGCACCGCCTCACCCCTCACTCCCTTCTTGCAGGTCCTCTGCAGCATTTCAGTTCCTCTCCTCTCTCCCGGCACAGCTCATGCAGCCTCCCTTCCCAGAAGCCTTCCTGGCACTTCCATCTTGGGGCTTGGTAGTTTATGCTAAAAATACCCTTGTCCCCTTGCCTGAAGCTCTGTAAGGACCATGTTTATATCTTTTTTATCTTTGTTTCCAAGAACCTAGCATGATGCTGGTATGTAGAAAATAATACAATGTTAAGTCCTGCCTGCCAGTTATTCTCAGTCCACCTTTAACCTGCTGGGCTGAAGGGTTTTCTCCTATTTGCTGTGTGTAACATCCAGCCCCAGGGTCCACTCTGTGATGCTAGGATGCTGGAGGCACCCAGCACACCCTCTGTGCCAGTGGCGCTCCAGCCTGCCTGCACGTTGGAACCACCTGGAAGGTAGAGACAGGACACAGTCACACCCTGTACCCTGAAATGCTCTACAGTGGGAACACGAGGTCACCTGTACAGTGTTCTGCAGAGCACATGGCCCGGTCTAATGGTGAGGCGGGTGTCACCACATCCAAGCAGTGGGAGTTCCATGAAATGGCTGACCCACACTTTTTACCATGGTTATTTTATCTGTTCATTTAAAAAAAAATTTTTTTTGACACAGAGCTGGTTAATTTTATATTATGTGAATTTCATCGCTATTTCCATGATCTAATTTGGGATCCTAGATTGGACCAAGATTGGACCCAATGCCAGAAAATGGTATTATCAGGAAAACTGGTATACAAATAGACCTATAGATTAGTTGGATGATTCTTTCCTGGACTCTGAATTTGATAATTGCACTGTGGTTAAGTAAGGCATTCATTTTAGAAGAGCTGGGTGAGGTCAGTATGGTAACTCAGTACTATTATTGCAACTTTTCTGTGGTATTATTTGAAATGAAAAAGTTTTAAAAATTAAATGACTTAGTGACTCTCCAGTGTTGTTTTTTTTTCAAATTAATTTGCTCGGTACACTTTGATGTACATAATGATCACATTCATCATAGTGAATTTGTACCTGTACATGATGTAACTTGATTCTTCTTTTTTTCTCCATTCCCCTCCCCTCCCCTTCAACCCTTCTTCCCCTCCTTATTTACAAAATCTTTGTTTCCATTTTTCCTTTTGTTCTCTTTTTTTTCCTTTTCCCAGTGTTCTGTTTTAAATCCTCTGAGCTTTAATATAAGCATCAAAAATCTTCACAAGTGATTTGATTCTAGCTGAAAAATAAATTGAGAACCAATGTTCTAGGCCAGTGGTAGTTGACACTGGCTGTCTCTCAGAATTGCCTTAAGGTTTCTTTTTAAATCCTAATGCTTATTCCCTACCAGGAAGGAGTTAGGCCAAGGTATTGATACTTTTGTTAATTTTTATTTCTTGAACAAATGTTATAGTATATTTTTAAGAAATTGAAGGTGATGTTATGAGACACATGTGCTGTAAAATTGCTACTGTACTGACACAACTTAACATGGCCCCATCTTACATAGTACCTGTTCTCCCCACCGCGGGGCCACAGCAGTTATCATCAGTTTATTTAGCAAAATTCCTGACAGTGATACACTACTGTGAACTGTGGGCCTTGTGCTATATGTTAGATCTTTACACTTGTTCCCTCTATATGTCCACCACTTTGTCTGCTTTACTCCCACACACTCCCAACCCTTATTGCTGACTGTTTCATATTTCTAAAAACCTCTTCAGGTGGTCCCGTGTGGCCATGACTGAGTCTGCTCTGGAGCTGAGCTAGCTCCCCACGTGTGTGTGGTCGTCAGTATATCCCGTCCTGCTTCATGACTGTCGGCATGATCATGAGTGTTTTCATATAGAAGACCCCACTCCAAACCTACCAAATTGATACTCAGGGAGAGCAGTGTTGTTACATTCATCCCAGATTGAAGTCATGCTCCGAAAGGCTTGGGAAATGTTGCAAGCTGTCTAGAAACTACAGATTCTGCCCACCCTCTGGGGATGAAGGCTAAGATTCTACTCAGAAAATCTTCCTTAAGAAGGTAGCAGAATGAAAAAGTAGAGCCCAAGTATGGAAGGCCAATGCAGCCCCAGCTTCAGTGGGGTGGAAGTGTGTTTGCCATTTTTTCTGTATCGGCGATTGACTTAGCACTTTGTGTGATGGTTAGAGATAGAGCAGTAGGCAGTCAAGTCCCTGACCCGCAAAACTTGCATTTTGGTGATTGAAAGACATCTCGGAAGAGAAGGGAGAAGAAGAAGTGAAAAGGATCAAAATGCATTGTGTACATGTACCAATTCCCCACAATGAGCACATTCATTGTGTACAACAAACTATACTAATAAAAAGAGAAGAAAAAAAGACATCTGACAAACAAGTAGATTCATAAATGAATATAATATTTCAGATGATTTGCTCCTAAAATAATTTTAAAACAGCCCAGATTCTATTGACAAATAACTAATCAAATTGCAGAGTGTTTCCCGAATGGAATATTTTTCACCCATTAAAGGAATGAGAGGCCACTACATGCTGCTATGTGGATAAATCTTGAAAAAGTTTTTAGGTGAAATAAACTGGACAAAGAAGGTCATATATCGTATGCTTCCATTTACATGGAACATTCAGAAAAGTTAAATCCACAGAGCTAGAATGCAGAACAGGGAGCAAGTGCTGAGTAGGTATGACATTTCCTTTTGAGGTGCTGCAAGTGTTTTGGAAGAAGATAGAGGGGCTGTTTACTCCATATTACTGCGGCACTAAATGTTTGATTTGCTTTACAATGGTTACTTTAATGTTACGTTATTTTACCTCAATAAAAATAATAATGTATTTTAAAGAGTCAGTGAGATAGCATGTCAGAAAGGGGCAGATGGATAGTGGGTATCCTTAGGAAAGCATCTCCAGAGAAATTACTAGGAAGACCTAAACGATCAGAAGGAGCCAGTCACACATGTGGCCAGAAGTAGAAAATACCGAAAGCGCAGGGTGGTGAGTGCACAGACCCTCTCAGTAGAAGCACGAGGAGGGGCACGGCAGAAGGTGCAGTCAGGTGGAAATGCGGGTGGCGATACGGGGCTCAGGAGCCGTGGCCGGTCATTGTGAGCAGACCTGTGAGCTGCCGTGTCTGCTCATCATGTTGTGTGTGCCTGTAAGTTAGTGTGTGCGAGGAGTGGGTTGTGGGAGACACGGTGAGGGAAGCAGAACGTCCAGTAAGACGCTCTTTCTCCTTGCCTCCACCGTAGCGTGGGAGTGGAAGAGAGAGAGTTGGAGAAAAAGAGAAGGCCTGTAGCTGCAGGGATAGGGAGGTGGGGAGGGCAACAAGGGGACAGTGTTGGGCCTGAGGTTTCCCTGGTCAGGCAGGGCTTAGGAGCATATTTTTAGGGAGAATGCTATGTTTGGCATCTTTCAAGCTCTAACATGTCTTTGGTGGCCCCTTGTCATGAGGATCAATGTCTACTGTCTCAGGAGGCCTTGGTGCTGAAAAGGGGCCCCTACAGGCATGGTTGGTGGGTCCCACAGTGGTAGGGTGGCACCCACTGGGTTACCGTGTTTCTTTGCTCTTTCCTCTCTTTGGCCTGTCTGCATGCCTGGGGCCAAGTGGGGTTGCTCATCATGGTAGATGGTACCAGGCATTCCTTTGTACTTTGGCTCCTGTGCAGTAGTGCGCAGCGTGGGAGTGTAGAAGTGAACTGGGCCAGATGCAACTCAGCCCAGGCCTGCAGCGGGTGTCACTGTGCCTCTTGGGGACCCTGACAGCAGCGCTGTGACACCCACAGAGGCAGCACCTTTTCCTGTGGCTGTGATCTTCAGTGCTGGGTGCACACGGAGGAAAAGCCGCTGGCTCAGCCGGTAATGCTGGATGAGGGGAGGCTGCGTGACCCCCTGTTTTCTCCAGCGCACCCCTTTGATGGAGGAAGCTGAGTCCTGAGCCCCCCTTAGGGAAGGCCACAGGGCAACTTGCCTTGAAAAGTGTCTGGAAAGAAGCATGGCCGTGGCACACTTCCCGCAGACGCCACAGTGTGCGACTGCAAGTCTGAGGACAGGATTTTACACGGGTGAGCACAGTCCCTCCATGCTCGTTAAAACACACGTTCACAGCAGGGCTGTCTAAAGAAGGGATGTGTGAAAACGAGCTTTGCGTTTTGTGTGGAGGCCCCTCATGTTTTGTGCATCCAGTAGAAATAACTGTCCAGTAACTGCTTTTTGCAGAAAAAAGCAGCACTGTGCTAATAAATATGAGACCCTAATTACCCTCGTCAGAAAGGACCATCGTCCAAGCTTGCGCTTTTCTGACCGATGTGTAGAAATCACAAGTTGTGCTTATACCATCTGTGTATGAACTGTGTAGAAATGGGTTAAATTACATTTGTTAATTCCTATATCTCTTTTAATCCCAAACCATTTGCCAATATGCATTATTTAACATCCATATGACTCCAAAACTAATCAAAATACATACTGACACCCATCCTTGGCCTAACTAACAGAGATGTGTGAGTTAAGCGAACTCTGAGGACCAAACATGCTGGTTCATTTCCCTTCTCAGAGCAGCGGCTTTTCACATACTCTAGAACTAGAATTTCACTGAAGGGTAGATGTCCTGAAAATAATACCTCACAAAGTGAATATTTTGCTTTAGAGTATATTTGACTGGAGCAGCTTTTTGATGGTACCAAATCTGAGGTGAGTGGTGAGCGCTTGTATTGCCACTGTGCCTAAAATGAATATGCTGATTACTATGAACACATTTTACGCTCAGTTGTTTTCAAATGATCTTTTCCAAGGTTTTGTTTAAGTATAAAGACTTCCTGGCCTCTGCATATGGTCAGCTTTGTAAGAAACCTAGAACAAGTTGCAGCCTAACTACCTACCTGTGTTTTGAAAAAGTGCCTAGCCACTGAGTGCGAGGTAACTGTGGAGATGTTGATCAAGTTGGGGTTGGCAGTGTGGATGACTGGTGGTAAACTTAGGGCCACAATGGCTCATCTGTAGGAGGCCGTGTGGTCCTGACGCCGTACAGTCCTCTCCTGTACTTCGGGGATATTTACTATTATTTATGTGGGCCTGTGCTCTACAAGCTCCTTAGCTTGTTGGAATAGTTTGTTCATTGGTTAACCTTCCCCTTTGAATATTTGTGGATAAGACACAAATTTATGCAGCACTCCCAAGGCTGGATTATTACTCCTCTAGATAGAAAACCTTGTTTTGCTGTGGGTTGGGGCTCCTCAGAGCAGTGCTCAGTCCCCCACTTCTGTACTGGGAAAGGAAACGAGCAGAATCTTGCAGGAGGAAGGGGAGGCTGGACATCGTACGATGTTGTCCTCTCGTCCACCCTAAGCCAAGAATATCGGCTGCGTCCATGGAGAGCGAGCTTCCGCCAGCTTTAGGGCAGCAAAGAACTGACCCAAAGCAGCGGGAGGTCCAGCGTTTGTGCAGATTCAGGAGGGGAAGTTGCCTAAAGATAGTAGCCTTCCAAGCATCGCAGCAAAGTGCGTGTTCTTGTTTTCCCGTAATCCCCTTGCCCCTCTGAGTACTGTGGGTGCAGGCAGTGTCTGAGAAGCCCACAGGCCCCGGGGCAGGACACTGGCACGGGAGCTGCCCTGGCTGTCAGTGCAGGGACGCTGGCGAGCAGAGGGCAGGCCGAGAGATTGGGGAAGGCCTGAAACAGACTGAACACCAGGCATTCTGGCCCCTTCTTGCTTGGCTGAGGGAGTGACTTGGGAGGTATCATCAACTTGTTTTGTTTTGTAGTATGCTTGCATCGAAGCCTGGATGTAGATAACTCTGGAAACACAAACCAGGGCCTGCCTGTGCTAAAGAACACAAATGTTAGTATTTAAGACTGTGTACCTGCTTCACTGTCTGACGCCCCTGAGTGCAGGGCCGGGCTGTGTGTGGACATCGCGAAAGGAATCTTTGCTCAGACCCTCCCTCTGCCTTCACTTCTGCTGGGTGATGGGATGCTTCCTATCTCTTAGCCTCATTTACTGCATCTGTAAAACAGGGTGATAAGAGGACCAAGTTTAAAAGTTGCTATAATTAAATGAGATCATGAATAGAAAGCTGAAGACAGCAGGAAGCCAAATGTGCCTAAAAAACAAGAGGCGAAAAGGGAATTGAAAACTCACTTTAGCAAAAGGCCCTTGTTATGCAAGACTGAGCGGCAGATCCAGCCGGGCTTTGCATAATCGTCCCTCCTCGAAGTTTATGTAACTTGCTGGCCCTGCTGCACAGGCCCTGCTCTCCGTCCTGGTGTCCACACTTCTCTGCTGAGTGTCCCTCCTGTCTCTCCATGTCCCAGGGCTCCTCTGAGCCATCTTCCGTAGCTCCGGCGCCTCTCTGAGATGAGCAGTCCCCTTCCCTCCCTGGTTCTGGACCCAGAAGTGTTCTGCCACCTGTGCAAATGCCCACCTGCAGTGTTCTTTATTTCAGAGTTCTTGTGTGCATCTAATTGTTCCCTCTTCTCACGCGTGGTGCACACAGTCCTCCTCTCCTTGGTGTTCACTCTACTAGTAGTGAAACATTCTCTGTATTGAGCCTTTCCAATTAATTAAGATTTTTTTCTCTTCTACTAAAAGCAATGTGACCCATTTCCTGGAGAGCAGATCAGTGGGATTTAAAGAAGCCTCTTCTCTTGATGGTACTTAAAACCAATTTCATTTCTTGCTGTCTTTAATAAGGTGGCTGAAGCAATGGGAATAACTCCAGACATAGCTGTAAGTTAATGTATATTTTAAAGTGAGGTTTAATTATGTGAGCCATAGAGGATTATGTTATCCCAAGTCTATGGGTCTGGCCTCAGTTTCTCCTAAATGACAGCAGTGATTGACAGCAGCTTGGTAAGTCCAGTCTCCTGTGCACAATCACCTGAGTGCAGTGTTCCAGGCCCAGGAATGGACAGAACGTACGGAAAAGCCAGTGTGCTATAAGAGTCTACGTTTTTCTTGGGAGCATTTTATTGCGAGGCAGCTCCTAAGAGAAAATAAAGCAAATCTTTCCGTAGATCCCACTTGTCGCATTCAGCACATAAATGTTCTGGCAACAGCGAGGAGCTGTTTGTTCTCCTTCTCTGCCAACAGCTAAGGAGGGCAGAGCGTAGATTAGATCTGCTCACCTCGGGAGTGACATTGCCGACAAACTTCTCTGAGGTAGGATATTTGTTACAGCTTGTTTTGTTTTTAAGAGAAAAGTTCAATCTTAATAAAGAAGGAATAATTTGAACATACTTAGAAACTGAATTGAAAATTGAGGACAGGCCAGCAAATTAAAAATTACCACCAGTGACCACAGTTGTTAACCTCAGTGATGTGAATTCAGATGTAACTGGCTTTAAATTCCAGTCTCATCACTAATTAGATTTTCTTTAGCTTGAAGAATTCATTTCACCTCTATGATTGTCTCTTTCCTCGCATGTAGGGTGGGCCTAGCAATCCCTTAGCAGAGTGACTGTGAGAATTGCATGAGAGATGCGGAGAAATGTTTCTTTATTGAATGTGCTGAGAATCAAAATACGGAGCCATTTTGTATCAGAGAGCTACTGCTGCATAGCAAAACAGCCCAAAAGCCAGTCATTAGAAACAGCCCTTGCTGTTCAAACTCACAGCTCTGAGTTTGCCATTTAAGGTGGACTTGGCCTGGTGATTCTTGCATCTCTTCTGGGCTGTCTCCTGCTTCTTATGCTCCTATAGCTGGCTCAATAAAAATCATAAATTCTATAAATATTTATGTATTTTACCCCTATTCAGGGATGTTTTTCAAAGTAGAAAGCAGTCTGTCCGGTAGGAGTTTGAGCCGTCAAGGGCACTTGCCTCCCCTGCTGACCCACCGGCTGGCACTCCCTGCAAGGCGGCCGTGGACCTGTTGGCTTCCCGGGACGGCCCTTCACTGCACGGGCCCAGAGCGCCTCTGATGGCGCCAGTGGGAGGTGCCTTCCACGCAGCATCGCCCTCCTCCTGTCCACATGGCCCTGGCCCAGCTGGGGCCTTACCCTTGACTGGCTTCCCTCTCTGTTAGCCCTGCTGTTCGCTGTGCTTTCACACCAAAGATCCTGATGCATCCACGTGCCTCTCGTCCCACCTGCCCCAAATGCGAGACACCTACATCCGGAGCAAATACAGGAGAAGCAGATGTTCCAGGCCAAGTCCGAGGCCCAGCTCAGGCAGCCAGGCAGAGGGAAGCTCTGGTTTTCCCAGCCTTCTTGCTGTCTTCAGGTCTCCATCAGTGGAGTAGGCCTGCACACAGCAGGAAGGGCAGTCTGCTTCCCTGGTCTGCCAGTCCCAGTGTTAATCTTACCCAGATGCCCCACACCATGTACCAATACCCAGAGCAGTGTCTGGCATGTGGGCACTTGGCAGCTTAGTCACACTGACACACAAAATTAGCCACCAGGAGTTTTTACATACACACACACACACACACACACACACACACACCCCTCCTATATTATATGCATTTCACATTTTATGGAAAACAAGGAAGCTGGAGGTTTATCCTATGCTTTCAGAAATTCAAAAAAGGATTCATTGAGTGGGGTATTATAAACATAAACTATATTCACTAGTGATTTTTCTAAGTAAGTGTAGCAGCGCTGGTCAGATAGTAACTTCTTGGATACATATTTTGTTTTCTGATCTTTTAATTTAGAAAAACATGATTTAGAGAACTAAAATAGCATATTAATGTATCCTTCGGTCCTTCAAGTAGAGTCGATATTCTATTGCTAACTCTTCATGATTTGGTCTCTAAGAAGGCCTGCAGTAGAGCATTTAGAGATTTGAGTAAAGCAGATTTGTGTGTGTGTGCTTAAGATATCCAACCTGAAGTGGTTGATGTTTTGTTGTAAATGGCTGAGAACTTAATATTTATTTCAGGTGGGTGTTAGAAGACACGTGACCTGAAAGTACTCCCAACATTCTCTTTTTTTTTGGTGCCAGGGATCAAACTCATGTCCCTGTGCTTGCAAGGCAAGTACTCTAACCACTGCACTAAATCCCCAGCCCTCAGTATTCTCCAAGTATATAAATTTCTTAAATCTCAATTGCACTTGCACTACACTGGGATATAATGAGTGAACTTTAACTAGGAAAATGGTGTTCATTCTTAGAAGCAACTTAGATGGCTTCTGGGACATCTGGTGAAGTAGCGTGGCATTCTTCACTCTCAAATAGCTCTATTAATTGGCCTATAGAATTGTTTGCTTAAGATATTTAAATGCCAAGGAATGGATACTAAATATAGTGATTTTAGTTTTGAGATAATTGATGGTGACCTACTCTTCTGGGAGTAATCTGCCAACCCAGCTGCTTCTGCCAAATAGAAGCAGCCATGGTTAGGATGCTAATTTGTCTTCTCTAACAAGGCCCCACACAGTCTGCACAACAGTCCGAGGGTACGTAACCTCCTGGGCAGAGACATCAGGGTCAGGCCAGAGATTCCGGTCAGTTCCTCTGATTTCCTCCATCTGCAAGACTACTCTTGGTCTAAGAAGAGTTCTCTCGGACCGCTCTGGCAGCTGACTGCAGTCTGAGGAAGACATGGCACTTTGTTCCAGGAATGTCCCCAGGAGGCGCCCTGTCACCTCCGTTCCTTCTCCTCAGCTAGCGATCAGCACAGGGCCAGACCTGGAGCCAAGCAAGCCTGGGCGATGAGGTCTTTGCTGACCGGACAGCCTTGTGCCCAGCTGATCCGGGTCTCTGCAGACCTGAGAGGAGGTCAGGGTGAGAATGGCGGTTACTTAACTCCACCCACCGAAACTGAGGGCATCGCTCCACTTCCTCCAGTAAATGTGCCAGGTGGGACAAATGCAAACTCACGAACGAGAGATAAGATTCTTTTTTATTTATATAATAAAACACATGCTTTTTATTTTCAGTTATAATTTATAAATTAGTAAAGAAATGCAACAATACTTACGCAGTTTGTGATAGTATCTCTTTTCTCTTTGTTCTTATTAGTACATATTTGTGATAGTCATCGTACTACCGCATCTTAGTCTTTTTTCTTCCGCTTCCTTCGTCTTCTGCCTTCTTCGTCTGTCCCTAGACCCCCTTCCCATCTGCAGCATCTGCGGTAAGAATCTTTTTTTTAAAAATTTTGCAGTAAGATTCTTATACGCAAAAATTACATCTCTACTGCAGTTACCATGGGTTCCAGATTCTAGCGTTTTCTAAAAATGTAAACTTTAGTTCTGATTTTTAAGTGTACATTTTTAAATGTTTGGAAAATAGTAAAAAAATATAAAGAAGCCAACAACTGACCTAATTCCATTAGCCAGAGGTGAGCATTTGGGGTTCATGCATTTCTTTTATAATTTCTTACATGATTTTTCTTTCTGCTTACATATTTGGACAGTTTTGCCTTTTCAACCTGATAATGTTTATCTTTCTTAGATCATTAAAATGTGATTTTAAATACCATTTTTAATGTTTGTATTAATTTTAACATTAGAAACATCAGAATTCCTTCAACATATTGTGAGTATTAGACTCTTAGAAGGCTCAATGTGTTAGGACCGAGAATGCTACTGCGAATGTTTCTGTGCATCCATTTTTATTTGCATTTTGAGTTATTAGACTTAAATGAAATGGAGTCAAAGGGTAGGAGCATTTTAAAGACCCTTGATCTATATTGCTAAATCACTTTTCACCAAAACGTTGTGAAGATTTATGATGAAGTGAATTTTGCGGGTTTGATTAGGTGAGAGGTAGGCCTAAGTGTGGTGTCTGTCTGCACTGAGCTGTGGGCTCTGGCTCACTCATTCGCCCCTTGTGTTCTTGTAACTGTAATGAGCACTTGTGCTTGACTGTAGGGTGCTGGAGCAGGGACAATGTAAATGTTGATATTTCATTCCACGACCCTACTTGTAATGATACACATTACATTTCATGACACCAACCGACCTGATTCAACCGAGAATCTTTAAGAATCTGTTTTATGGATCGTCTCAATTTTCTTCAATGATGGCACCTCATTCATGTGCCAGAACTGCCGCAGTTTTCTCACAAGACCAAATTCTCATTTCAGTGTTTGTTGAATCTGAATTCAACTATAGTCTTTTCTGGGAAGTTACTGGGGGTCAAACTCAGGGCCTTGTGCTTGTGAGGCAAGTACTCTACCACTGACCTAATCCCCAACCCCCTCAACTAAAATCTTAACACATTTGATTGTATGATTTCCAAATCTATGGCAGATTTAAAATGACAGATTAGAGATGAATACCAACTCCATTAACAGTCAATAATAACTGAGAGGTTGACAACCCAGAGAGCTGTTGTTTATATCACAAACAAAACCTGGAAGTCGTGTTTTTTAAAAATGGTAATATTTTATTGTAACAGTAGCATTTAAATAAATTATGGCTCATCTACCCCAAAAATATTAATAAATCCTTACTTTTAGGTGTTTAATGTCCTAGTAAAATATCCTTTGGAATAAAGGGAAAAGCTAAATGTAACTTTGCAAATAAAATTTGACCACAATTATGATATTCAAAACTGGAAAAATCCCCAGAAATAATAAAATATTAACTATTATTTTCTTGGGAATGGTAAGTTTTTTGTTCTTTCTAAATACCGTATCAATCTTCTAAGATTTGTACATGTATATTAATCTAATAAATAACATGTTATTTTTAGAGTAATCTGCTAATTTTAAGAATGCAAATAATTCTTGTGCATACTAGTAACATACCAAATTATACAATAATTTACGCTCATAATATTAGCCAAGTTAACCAAGAAAAATAGAATTTGCCCACACAGTTTCTGTTGCGGAAGACCTGGAAAAGATATAATCTGTTGTCAAATGTTTTTGTTCAGTGTAAAAAATAAATATATAGTATGTGTAAAATACAAACTGGAAGCCAAGAGGGAGCAGAACGCACAGGAATGATATTAAAAATGACTAGTTAGGCAGTAGTCTGTTAAGCATGGCTCTTGGATGCTCTAGGAATTGCTTTTCTGTAAAGGAATTATCTTGAAGATTGCTCATCTGTGTTGACACTAGAAAGGAAATTTTTATTTGATAAATCAGAACATTATATATCTAGAAAGACTGTTCTTGATGTGTAAATGAGATTGCAAATACTTTACAAATTAAACTTATACTTCAGGTTAGTTACAGTTTAATAACTTTAACCAAAAAAGGACATTTAAAGTTTTTTCACATGCACTCCTTTGATGTAGGTGCACACTGTTTACATAAATTGTTTTTGTAGCGTTTATCTATTGAAAATTTTTTCTTTGTATTTTGAAGGAGTAACTTTTAGGAACTGTACTTAGAATTAACAGTGTCTTTCAGAAAAGTATGCAATGCATAAAATACTCCCTTTATTAACAGCTTGAATTAGTCTGTAAATTTTCGGAGCTAAGAACATGAACAGCTGCATAATTTCCTTCGTAAATGAGAAAATGCATTGAACATATTTCTCCGTTGGCCAGCTTTTGAGTCGAGTCTGCAGACCGAGTTCCTGCTTTGCCAGCCTTGGCCTGCCTTGTTCCTCCAGTGTGGGTGTCCGGGGGAGCAGCAAGGCAGACGTGGAAGGGCTCCTGCCTCCGTGCGCAGGGCCTGGAAGAGCTTCTCCCACTGCCCGCGTGGCTTTGAGGACAAGTTCATTCCGGAGAGCTGAGCTCCGTTTACTTTGTAAAGAAATTCGTTCATATGCAGAATCTTGCCAGCTCTGTTTGGACGAGTTATGGTAAACCCTCCAGCATAATATGTCTCCTCCATCAACTAAAAGGAAAGGAAAAGAACTATGAGGAAAAACACCTTACAGATTTTTATGTTGCTGTGGAGATCGAGTGTTCATTTCTAAAGCAGATTGAATTCACTGTCATCCTTGCATGTGACCTGTGCTCTGAGCACTAGACTTCTGGGTGGCCACGTACCTAGCACATTTGTTGCATGCTCATCAGTGATGTCTCCATGGCGTTCACAGTGTTCTCACCAGGAAGGCTGTCTGGGTCTCCCCAGTGTGCTCCACCCTCCGCCTGCTGCTGTCTGAACTCAGCCTCTACTACAGTGTTGACTGTGACCTTAGTCACCAGCTAGATGACCTTCCTTTCTGTGTTTTTCACCAGGGATGAAAATACGGCAGACCCTCCTGAAACAAACGCCACCTCCCATGTGGCTGACCCGACTGCCGTCTTGTAGCTCCTGGAGTTCTGACCCATCTTCTGGGCCCATCTGAAGCCAGGACCATTTCAGTTCTGGCCTCCTGGCTTATCCTGGACGCATCTCTGGCTCATGCCTGGCTTTTGTCACAATTCCCTGCATCTGGCTGCTTAGTTTAATGCTGCCTTTCCTGCCCGAAAGCCTCTGGCTGCTGTTGCCTGACATCCCACACTCCTTGCCCTTGGGGTTGGACTTATGTCCCCTTCTGCTTCTCCTGGGCTCTTTCGTGCTGCCGCGGCCCTGAGTCGGCTCTGGGCTTACAGACTCCCGGGCCTGCCTGAGTAGAAGTGCTTGCTACTGCAGGGTGCTTCAGTTTATCCAATTTGATGGCTGGGTTCAGTGTTGACCTTCTAGGGACATTTGATTCGATCTCATCTAGCTCGGTTTGCAACCGGAATCATGGAGAGAACTGAGTCTGTGCACCAGGGTACCTCCATGTTCTAGCTAAGTAAAGTCAGAAAAGTTGGGGCAAAGTGCGAGAAGCAGCACCATGTTTACGTGGTCTCCAGCCCTCTACATGAGTTTCACTTCAGAAGCTCAGTAGTCCTCTGAGCATTCCTTAAGTAAATGAATAACTCGCTCCCTCAGACCTAAGCACACATCTGTTTCTTCAGTCTCTGGGCTACCACTGTTCTCCTCAGCAATAAAAGCGACGTGAGATTAGTCAGAGGGAGACAAGTGGGACGGTGTAGGCTTCTTGTTGCGATGGTGTCTGTACTTAGAGATTTAAGATTCAAGATGGAAATTACCCCAGTGTGATAGCAAGAATGTTGGAGAGAGACCTATCAGCATACTGCTCCCCGTGGCTCAGTTCCAAGAAAACATGTCCGGTAGTTGCACAGTAAGTTTGAAATCATGCTTTTCTATTTTTTATTTCTTGTTTGCCTGGAATGTCAACCATTTGTTGGAGGAAGCAGACTCCTACTACTGAAGAGTAGAAATTAACCTGGTGGTGGAATATTATGCAGACAGCAGTGATATGGATATTTGTGGAGTGGCTCTTCCATGGACTAAGTGTCAGAATTCGCCAACATTTGGCTAAAAGGAAATATTAGAATGCGTGCTGTCTGTAATAGTTTGATTCTGTGGTATATGTTCAGAAATACTGAAAATCTTTATCCTACATGCACATTATTTGCTTAATTCTGTTTTTCATTTCATTAGTAGGAACTTCCGGAAGCAAATATCCTTTTTCATGCTAAACATGAGAGCAAATAATAACACGATGAAATTATAATACATATAATGTCACATTTATTTCCTATGAGAGCAATACTATGATTCTCAAAAGAATTGCTAGTATAAAAAAATCAGAGGTTTAGCGTTCTCTAGCCAATGGCTGGCAAATTTTCTAAAACTGTCAGATAATTCATAAAACTAATGGATAAAAAGACCACAAGACAGATTATTTTAATGGAGAATAGGGAAAATATTGATCAGATTCAGGGAGAGAAATAAAAGTAACATAACTTTTAGGTGAAACAAGATTATGTAGAAGTACAAGAGTGAAAGTTAATAATAAGCTTTTAAAAAAGGATTTGTTCCCTGTGGCAGCTAAAATTAGCAAACCTGGGGCCAGCAGGTTTCTTCCAGAATTCATTCTGTGTTCTGCTTAGCCAGCGTGGTGAAGAAAGGGAAACAACAGAATCAGAATGGCCCTGCTATTTGAGGGGACACGGTTATTTCTTCTTTGGTAGTAGTGGACAGTGGAGTGCCTGGGCCATTGCTAATGTTAAAGAAGCAGGCATTTGATTGAGTTTGTAGGTAAAGCTTAATAATAATAAAGGTAGAGGGGAAGTATCCACATTGTATATAGTGAAGAAAAGACACTAAGCTTTGGCAGTGTTGAATTTCCTGTCTTTAGAAGATCTGCAGCTTTTACTTGGTCAGCAAGTTTACTTTATTAAGGAATTGCTTAGCCAGATTCTGGAGAAGAACGTAGACCTAGTCACAGTTCAAGTGACCATGACACAAAGAGCAGGCTTCTTAGAGAAAATTGAGATGCAAAGGAGGAACATACAAGCTTTGCTGATGACACAGCTGCTTGAGCGATGGCTGGAGAAGGCGAGTCAGGCCCAGAGTGTCCGAGGCGGGCTCGCTCCCTTGCAGCCTGGTAGAGGCAGATGCTTTGCCTGGACGGTTCACGGAGCCTGGTCGCCTACAGAGCTAAGACCGCAGACAGTGAGCTGTGTGGAGACTGGTTGTGCTTCTCCTACGCAGTGCTGGGGAATTAAGCCGAAGGGTGTCTTACTACACCCAGTTTCTCTGACAGGGAAGATGCTTTTCCTGCCTGAGTCTTAGGCCCTCCCGAGGCCCTCTGGGCTTCTGCGGGGTTCCCTTGCTCAGTGCCCTGTTCCTTTCCTGTGATGCCCCTTTGCAAACCATCCCAGGAGGGCACTCATGGCAGTTTCCTGGCTGGTCCCCAGAAAAGTTTCGCTATGCGGTTTTGGAAGAGCAGCCTCCTCCTTCTCTGCCTGGTGACTGCAGCCAGGCCGCTTCTTGGCACGTTCATGAGGCTTGACGTGAGGGGACTTTCGTGAGTCCTCTCCGGCCCACAAATGTACTGACCAGATCTTCCAAAGAAACCTTCTTCCAGCTTTTACACCTTTGGAGGACATGAGGGCGAGTGCTGGCTGAATCAACGTCCATCCCTCTTGGCGTCACTTTGAGGACATGGGCACACTTGGCACCCAGTCCACAGTTCAGCCAAAAGCAAAAAAGAGTTCTGTTTCTATTTCCATCTACACTTCTAGGATGTAATATAGTTGTGCTATTTTTGATTTATTCCAGTCTATTAGGTTTTTAGTTGAAGGATGATTTGTCCTTTGTGAAAAACTATTTCAATTTATTTGTGTTTAAATATCTAACTTCCATAAATGGAATGAATATTAATTAGAAAGTCTAATTTTTCTTAAACTTTGAGCATAATTCATAAATCTAGGTATTTTTAACAAAAATATAGTCACTTGATTCCATTAACTCTTAAATTTAACAAATTCAGTTCCTCTAAAATTTGCTCAATTTATAAAGCTAGTTCATCTTCTTTAGACATTGCAAACTATATTTCTACATTTATATAATTTTTATTTTTAACGTACCCTTTAAATGCCCAAGGGAACAAACTTATTAAAATGCAAACAGCCAATCCTTGCTAAACCCTTAAATTACCTTCTTCTAAAACTAAGAAACTGTGAATGTAGGAAATTAGATTCTCCTCAGCATTCCCGGCATCTTACATTCAGGACTGGAAGTAAGAGTCCAGGGGACAGTCGGCGGGTGAAACACCACAGTAATGCTGGTTCCTTGTCTGTGCTGGCCAAGGAGCAGGGAAAGGGTTTCCTCACGTAGGAGACCAGGCCAAGAGGCCCAGACACGGAAGAGGCGGCGGTGGCCAAGATGTGTTCCCAGGTGAGATGCAAATCGGTGAGCAGACAGAACCCTCAGGCTGGGAGAGGGACAGCTGAGACATGCAGACGGGCAGAGCTCCAAAAAGCAGTCGGTGATGTTGGGGATTTTAGGAAGTCAGAATGAAAGCACGATTTTAAAAATCTATTGAAAAGTACAAGAGAAAAGACCTGAAATTGCTGTCATTAAGCGTTCTCCTCAGAACCAGCTCCACCAAAGCAATGTGTAGTAAAGGCCAGAGTCGCGACATTTCAAAACATGGGTGCCAGAGAAAAGACCCTGCGAGCTCCAGGAGTCTGCGATCATTCAGGCAGTCAGAGCCGCATGCGACTTGTCCACAGCAGCACAAGAGGCTGGAAGTAACAGGCGCGCCTTCACAATCCCCGTGAGAAACTGTTCCCTAGCAAGAGTTTTACTAAAATTACAAGTCAACCATCAGAGTAGAATAAACCATTTTCAAAATGTTCACTTTTAAAATTTCCCTCCTGGGGACATTTTCTTGAGTGCTCCACTAATATGAGGAAATAAAACAAGAAGGACAAAGACTTGGAATCCAAGAAGTGGGTGCCCTCCAAGGGCGCTTCTGACAACCACGCCTATTTTCTGACATTTCGTGGTAATGTGCATTCTTGTGAGTGCATTTTTATTCATTGTTCTTGGTACAGGGCTCTTTCAATTCAGAAATGGTGACTCTCTGGTTCTGGGAGTTTTTCTTGTATTATTTCTTAGCTATTTCCTTCTGTTTTGGGGATCTTTTTCTGGATCTCTTGTTTGGATGCTGCTCGAAGCAGTGGGAAGAAGAAGGGATGGGGAGATTATTTATTGTAGATGTTCAGAAGAACTAGCAATTTTCTTCTTTAGTTCTTGTAGAACTTTGATAAAAAACTAAAATTGAACACAGAACATAATTAAACCACAATGTAAATTAGAAAATCCTCCCTGGCTCTATAAATTCAACTTGAACAGTATTCATTCTTTTGTTATGATCTAGGGCTGTGTCTGTTCCCTTGATCATTTTCTTTCCTTGTAACTTCAGGCAGCTTTTTCCCGATCTGACTTCTGGGGTTATATAGCCATTAACCAGATCAAAATGATCTTTTCTGCCTGATCTAATTCCGTGCTCTCTCCTTTTTATTTTACATTACTTCTATATCCACTGTTCTATCTGCTGTAGTAATTTAAATCAACTCCTTTTGAAGCAAACATATCCTGAAGAAGGGGAAAAAAATGAGTGAACATAGTAAATAAGTGTACTGTCAGTAAATTGAGCAATTAAGTGCCATGAAGTGAAGAAAATGTTGGGCCAGGTGAAGGAGATTAGGAAGGTCACGTCTTTCTTTACTAGAAAGTGCAGAGACTGGAAGGAGGTGAGCAGGCTGTCCGTGCAGACTCTGGGAAAACAGGAGTCCAGGGAAGGAAAGCAAGGCCTGGAGGGAGTGCGCTCTGTGAGTTTCAGAAACACCTGGAGAGCAAACGGGAGGGCGTTTGGAGCGATGCGGGACCTGGTCACAGGGGTTCCTCTGAGGCTCTTCCTTCTGGTCAGATGAGAACCAGTCAGTGAGTTTGAGCAAAGGATTGACAAGTTCTGCCTCACACACTGAAAGACTCGTTCTTGCTGGAATGCGCACAACAGATCGGCAGGTGTGAGGCAGAAAGAGTGCTTGGCAAGTGCTAGTCTGGACTCAGGTGGGGAACAGTGGCCGTTCAGACCGACATGGTGGGGATGGAGGTGGGAAGTGGGTCCACTCTGTATGTAAGTAGAAAGTGATCATCCGATTTTCCTTATGGTCACCATGTAGGATGTGAGAAGGAGATAAAAGGTAAAAACAGAAAAAAGGAGGAGTCAGGTACTCCTCCAAGGATTTTGAAGGAGGAAACAATGGATTTGCCCTAAATACATTGAGATCCATGAGAAGAACATGGAGCAGGTGTGGAGAACTCTGGTGCTCATCTCTGTGTCAGCCAGGTCCTCAGTGGAGACACAGAACAGCTTGCTGGAGATGTGACTCATGGGTGGGGGATCTGTGCTGGGATGTTAACTCGGGAGTCTTTAACGGGTAGATGGCCACACAGACCTGGGGTGAACCCCCCGAGGGAGGAAGCATCAACAGATGGCCAAGCGCTGAGGCCAAGATCCCCAGAGCTGGGAAGAAGAGAAATGCAGGAGGAGAGTTTGAGGAAAGCCAGGTAACAGCTGTGTCTTGGCAGCCAGCAAAGACAGCACGAGAGGAAGAAGTGGCCACAGACATCCTGAAGGGGCGCGCCGAGAGGACCAGGGTTTTGTCAAATCGGACATCATTGGTCCCGTGGAGCCACCTGGTGCAGGGTGGCCACTCGAGCCCAAGAGGAGTGTTCACAAGCGAGAGCCTGGGAAGGGAGGACTTGGGACGATAGATGTGGAGATTTCAACGGGTTCTGCTGTAGGAGAGCAACAGGGAGAGGTGAGGAGGTGCAGGCGAAAAAGCTCAGAGAGGGGCTCAGGGGAGCTGCTCCGGGCACAGGGGCTGTGGGGGGGTTGACACAGTATCGAAGGTCTGGAGAGTGCTCCAAGGGCCTCACTCTTTCTAGTAAATCATCAGGCATGAGCAACCTGGAGGACGGAGGAGGAGTTTGGTGGGGCTTTGGGAGACAGGGGAGGGGAAGAACGATGCAATGAGGAAAGTACAGCCCAGCTGCCATGCAGAGCATAAAATGGCACAGGCTCCAATCCCTAGAGATGATGGTGGTTACAAGGAAAACACAAAGGAACCTCACAGAGAGCCTTCCTGTGAGATGGTGTCTTACTCTTCTCACTGCCGGATGCAGTGTCCCACACCCACAGGTTAAATAACGACAGGATTATTCTGGCTGTCACTTGTGGCAGGTTCAGTCCATGGTCTGTTGGCTCCATGGCAGGTGGCCTGGCACAGGGATCTGGCCAGGAGAAGCAGCTCATGCCATGGTGGACAGGAAGTAGAGAGAGAAGGGAAGACCCCCTTCCAGGTTAAACCCCAGTGACCTCTCTTCTGATCAGGCACCCCTCCTGCCCACAGCAAGTCAACCATGAGCCCCCATGATCCAGTCACCCGCACAGCCTCACTGATGATCATATGAGGCATTGAGGGGCACCTAGATACGAACCATGACAGACGGGCTTTAAAGAAAAATGTTTTCAACTAACGGGCCACATTTCCCATGGTAACCCAAGCATGCGAGGTGTAACCCTCAGAGAGGTGGGGGCCTGCTTGCCTGTACACACACACACACACACACACACATGCACGCATGCATGCATGTGCGCACACATGTGACTGCTGCTGTCCCCAGATAAACCCCAGAACCTGGTGCTTCTCCCATCTCTTCTGCAAACCTCTCTGTATCCTCTTCCTGGGCATCTCCTCTTCTCACTGCTCCCCAAATAGGGATACTATTAACACCTGAGCTGCAGGGCACAGCTGTGACTTCTGAGCTGAGGAAAAGGAGGGGGAAAGCCTGAGATCAGAGAAAGGAAAGGTAAAGATTTGGAGAAGTTCCTCAGAATGATGAACTTGTAACCTAAGACTAGCTGAAGGGAGAGGGAGAGGGAGGATGACCAAGTGATTGGATCTGTCTCAACAGACTCCCAAATTACCTTGAGTTTCTTTGGAAGGCACCTGCCAGATACTGGGTTAACTGGATACTGAACCTCATATTTAATGATCCCATTAAGCAAGGAGGAAAACATTGCTTGGTTTTTAGTTATTTGCAAGAGTTCACATAACCCCTGGTTTCTTCTAATGGGACATAATAGCTAAAGCTTCCTCTCAGGGCTTGCATATCTGGACTGTGTGATTCTGGGAGACAATTTCAGATCACCCCTGGATGTTTTAATGTCTTATTCACAGGATTGGTATGAAAGTAAACAGCATAATTACAGATAAGTTACCTTTTATGATTCCCAGCATTCCCAGGTCACACAGCCGGGAAACGGCGCAGCCTGGAACTAGAAATCCTGCTTCCACCTCCACCGTCCCCTCCCCTTGTAGGTCCCTCAAGGGTCAGCTGCCCACTCGGATAGAATCAGAGGCCAGGATGAGTTCTCCCCGCTCCCTGAATGGAAAACTCCATTTTCACAGCAAGAACAGATAGTCTACCCCTTCTTCCTCTGAAGACATTCGTTCTTTCCCAGTCTCACCAGATGCAGGGCCTCTCTGGGGACTGTAAATATGAAGTTATTTGTGTAGTGTCCTTGTAGTCCTTCGACACACTGCTGCCCCCTGCTGCCTGGCACTCAGCCCTCCTCCTTCTCATGATTCAGGGAAGCACAACACTGGAAGGCAGAGTCCAGAGTCACACTGAAGAGGAACTGGAGGGCCTGCAGGTGACCGCGGTGGCCTGGGTGCTGGTGGATCCAGGATCAGACACCTAAAAGGCACTACTCTCCGTTTTCCTGTTTTGCCTCCTGTAAAATTAAAAGTCAGATTGTTGGCAGTATGGCTGCTTGCAGACACTCATGAGGGCAGAGGTGAAAGCAAGAGCTCCGCACTGGTTGAATCTGTATTCTTGAGTAAGAAGCTAATTCATAGGAAAAGACTGATACGGAAAATAATGTAAGGTGGCGACGGTGCATTGAACAACTGTGATGGTGGCAATGCATACAGGACACTGAGCACGTGAAGTGAGAGTCTAGCACTTCCCAGGAGCGCACCACTTCCCCACAGTGCGGGCGCAGGCAGGCTGGGGTGATAAGGAGATGGAATGGGGACCTGGGGCGAGCACTTCAGCGTCCAGAAGTGAGCAGGGCAGGCGCTCCTGTAAGATAACACTGGGATAAAGGGCAAGGGCCGAGCTTTTGAGTTTCCAGGGAAACGTCAAGAAACAGTCGTGGGTTAGGACTCTGAAGGGGCGGAAAATACTGCCAATGTGCTGAAGTAGAGGAGTGTGGAGGAGCATAGCAGAGGTCATGGGAGGATCACAAGAGGAATTGGTAGAAGGGTTTCCTTGGGGAGTGACCTGGCTCCGGGGTGAGCAGTGCACCTGGGATGCGGTAGGACTGCAGTTGGTGAAGGGAGCTGGAGAAGAGAGTGGCGGCTCTGGGCCCAGCTGACCTCCACTGCAGGAAGCCTGGCACCCCTGTTGCCAGGGTCCCCCAGTCGCCGTGTGAGACCCCATGCCCTCGCCCAGGTCACTCATAGCAGGGTGAACTCGTGCTGGTTAATCCACTGCATCTTCTTCAGCATGCTCCTCGCCGAGCTCAGCACCGCCATCAGCGAGTTGGTGATCAAGCGCCTCCCTGTGGAAATGTGAAGACCAGCTCCCACTTTCTAACCATAACCCCGCTCTGTTCTGGTCTCTTCTCAGTAACAAGGACACTGGAATTAGAAAGCCATCTGATTTCCTGTGGTTGAAAATGGCCTTCTCCCAACTTGGACTCACTTGTTCGGAGACCTCGCTGCTCCTCGTGTCCGTCTCCGTCCTCCTGAGAGACTGGGCCTCCTTGTCTGCCCGGCAGCAGAGCTGAACTGCCTCACAGGGTCTCTGCAAGGGGCGGATATAAACGGACAGTTAGAGGACTAGGAACCAAACGTGCCCTTGAGTGAACATGCATGTAATGCATGTGTCGGTGAAGAGAGACGCACCGGCCGCGGCGACAGAGACCCAGGCCAGCCGCTCTCTGTCCTCATGTGGAGTGGCGCAGCTGAGCAGCCCAGGTCCCCCCGAGGTGCCGTCCTCCTGTGGTTCCTCTGCCCTGCTGTCCCTGTGGTGGCTTCGTCTGTACCGTGCCCACTAGCGCCAGGCGTTCCCGCTACCCAGCGTCTCAGCAGAGCGCCCTCCCGCTCCAGTCCAGGTGGCCCTGGGGCCCTTCGCTGCCGCTGTCCCCACACCTCCTCTCCTGGGCAAGCAGTTACTGTCGCAGCGGGAATGCGCTTCCTCCGGTCCGGGTCCCCCTTGCCTGTCGCGGACCCTGCCCTGGCCTTTCTCTCCTCATCCCTTCCCTTCCTTGTGTTCTGCCTGCTCTTGCCCAAGCACAGCTTGGACTTGTGGGTGAGAAGAGACAGCACTGCGGCTGTCACTTCAGGCCTCAAGTGTGCAGGGACCGCCTGCTGCTCGCCCCTCACCAGCTCACCCAGCCAGGGAGCAGTAGCGTCCACCCTCAGTTTCCGAATTTGCAAAACAGAGTTGTAAAAACAGTGCGTATCTTGTAGGGTTGTCATGAGACTTAAGTGAGGTAACTCAAGACTTAGCAAAATACGTGACACAAAATATCTCATTAAGGTCATTGGTACCTGCTCAGGAGCACTCAGGACCACCAAACTGAAAGCAGACCTCAGCTCGGCCTTCGGTGCCTTCCCCAGCTGCAGCCCGACCCATGGCACAGCCCGGCCAGAGAGTGCCACCATCTGCATGAATTCCAGTGCTGTGTGCCCTGTGTGTTTCCCAGACATCTCTGTGTTCCCCGCTGCCTCTTTCTGCAAGTGTCCCCCTCTCTAGGGTTCCTCTCTTGCGTCCTCTCTCTTCCAGTGCAACCTGTGCTTTGAGTGTGTCTTGTGAAGCTTTTCTGGATGGCCAGACTGTGTACTAACCACATCTTGTGGGCCCACGGCATTTTGGATACAGCTTCCTGTATCACCTCTGGCCTAGGACACCCATTACATGCCGCCACTCTGGCAGGCTCTGACCTTGAATGAAGAGTAGGACTGCGGGAGCCAGTAGCCTGTGCAGCCCCCTGACCGTGCTGTGCCCCGCTGAAACCCAGCCTGAGCTCTGCCCACCTAACTGCACCCCTACAGGCAGCCTTCTCCTTGGTATAATTCTGCAAAAGCATCATGTAGAGTGTCGAGCCCAGAATCACAGCAGGTAATGGACCAAGTAGTTTCCCTTATTTAACTAAATATCGTGAAAAGTAAGAGCACGAAGTCGAGGTTTCTGGTGACTTCAGCCGTTTCCCAGGGCTGTGTGCAGGAAGAAGCATGTCCAGGCGGCCCACCAAGCCCACGGGGTGGCCGCTGTGTCACAGTCGCTCAGCAGGCTGTGGTCTGCGTGCAGAGGGAAGGGTCTGGGTGATGCGTGTACTTGCGAGCCGTCCTGTTGAAGCCTTACACCCTTGTAGTGTCAGGGCTATGATGCCGCAGTTAGACACTGTGAGACTGCTGGTGACACATTTTCAGAAGTCCCAGGGGTCCAGCAGAAGTAAAGCACGAGGGTCTATTAGACTGTGGAAGCCTTAATGTCCCTAACTGGCAGCTGAAAGGCCGGCAGCTCGGGTTCTAGTAAGGGCGAGTCTTGTCTTTCTCTCTGAGACGGTGAGTCTCTAATGGGAGAGTGTCTGCACCTCAGTTTCTGTGCAAGGAAACCTTCCCATCATCTTTTACATTAATTCAAAACCAAGTTAACTCACCGTCCATTTCATCTCAGCTGGTCAAGATGGTCTTGTGACCAGCGACACTGGCGACAGTCCTCTTCGTGACGTTGAGGGGAGGGTGACTTGGAGCCTACGGCGCCCCTCTCCTGCCCAGAACCTTGCGAGGCTCTCTGCTGTTTTGCAGGGTTGGCCACTTAGCTAACAGACACAGCTCTGCGTGATTTACTTGGTATCCCAGTGTGAATACACCCAGAACCTCCTCAAAGAGGGAGTTGAGTTGAAAATAACAAACACGGCACCTGAATAAGAGGCCACCAGCAAGAGTGGAGTGAGGACGGAGCTCAGACGGAGGGACTGCTGAGCCCAGCCCTGGCGGTTCACAGCACAGGAGGAGCAGAGCAGGCTGCAGGCGGAGCTGTCCCCCCACCCAGCCTTTGCACAGTCCCCAGGGCAGGGACCATGGCCAGGAGAGGTGCGGGGACTGGGGCGCACTGCCTGGCTCCGGCAAGCTGCTGCCCCGCAGAAATCCTGCCTGCTGCTGCCAGGCTTTTCAATGGAAGTTTGCAGCCCAGGTTTGATGAGAAGCCTTCTGCTGTCTGAATATTGGCGATACACTATTTTAAAATCGAAACTTCCAGATGAAACCATGCTCGTCTTTGTATGGGCTGGACCTGACCTGTGGCCCAGCTGTTGGAACTCACCAGAGAGTGCTAACAGACTGTGAAGAAGGAGTGTGCAGAGAACCAGCCTTTTGCTTTTTGCTGTGTGACAAGAGGCACACTGTACGGGCTCTGTTCCCACAGAGGCTGCAGAGCCCTCAGGAACGCAGGACCACCCCGGGACAAACCGGAAAGGCAGCGTCTATCCTGGTTTATGGTCCCTTTCATGAGTGTGCACTCATGGTGGAGATGGCCCTGTCCCCTTGCTCGTGAAGGAGCCCACAGGTGTAATGGGGACGCGGCACTCCGGTGAAGGCGCCAATAAAACTTCTGGCACAGCACTCAGGCTGAGTCATCTGCTGAGTCAGAGCTCAGAATGCGCTTGGGGTTTTGGAAACAGGATCTGTGGGCAGGGGGGCTGTGGCTCTGGAGACCCAGGTCGGAGGAGACTAATTCACAGGAACTCCTGTAAAAGCAACTGTGGAATAAGCCTGCAGACGGGGGAAACGTGCATTTGAAATGTTTCTTCATCCCAACTTGTAACTTGCATTTACCATGTGTTATTTTAAGAGGGTGAGGTTGAGCGAAGCTTTCCACAAACTGCGCCTTTCTACTGTATCACTCAGTCTGTCTTACTAACACTCACAGAGCATCTGCTAGTACCGAGCCGCAGTCCAGGCACAGGTTGGCAGTCAGTTGACAGCACACGGGCAGGTCCTTGCCCTCGGGAGCTTCAGTTCCAAAAACTATACAGGGTGAACTTCCTGGTGTGTCGGAGGGAGTGAGTGTGACAGAAAGGACAAGCCCAGAGCAGGCTGCTCGGCGGGTAGAGGACAGGTGAGGCTGAGTGAGGCTGGTGGGGGTGAGGCTGGGTTTCCGTTGAGTTCCCACGAGGTGCAAAGCCATTCTTCTCAGTTCGCCTCAGGGCTTCCCCTTCACAGTAGTGGCACACGATAGTCCCACCCTCAGCCAGGCCTTCTAACTTTGTTTCGGTGGGGTTGCTGCTTCAACACGGTAAACTCCTACTCCAGTGGGGGCGAATCTAAAGTCACGCCTGCCGCGGAGGGCTCTGAATGCTGGTCTGACATGTCAGTGACTCCTCATTTCTGAGTTGGCCTTGGCCATTCCGTGTGACAGCCCAGTGGCCCTGTGCCTACCCCTCCTGCAGGCTGATCCTTTCTCAAGTGTCCCCTGCCACCAGGTGTTTCCTGGCCTCAGCCCAGCTCTGCCTCTGCAGGATAGAAGGAGCCTCCTTTCTCTTCCCTGGGCCTTTCCAGACCACTCTGGCGTTGGTCACGAACTCTCCAGCCCAGCCATGCTGTGCGCTTGTGGCCGGGCGGAAGCAAACCCAGAGCACTCATAGGGGCTCAAGTCCCACTTTTGAAATCGCCTGCTGCTTGGCGTCTCTTTGCTAAACACAGATTTCACAGTCCGGTGGAAAATGCCCCCAGCTGCCGCTTACGTCCAGGTGGCTGAGATGCTCTCAATCTGAGCAGCAGCAGGGATCGCCGTTAGCTCGGAGCGCCGGCATCAAGGCTCACCTCTCGCGGCAGGTGCACCTGGCTCAGGACATGCTGTGTCCTCCCAGCTGGGGGCTCACAGAGAGCTGCGGGAGCTGGTCTCGGCAAAGTAGGAGAGCAGTCAGCAGGGGCAGGGGGTGTGGGGAAACAAAGTCACAGTCTGATTAACTTAAACTGAGTGCTGGTGTTCTGTTGCACAGTATGGCGACTTTGGTTAACACATATTAATAACAAATATTAATTTCAAAAGAGCTGAAAGAAGGGATTTTGACATCTTCACCATAAAGAAATTAGCAATGGATGCAGCGATAGATATATTAATGCGTACAGTAAATCCCTTGATTTGCTTATCACACGGTGCATACATGTGAGGAAACAAAACACTGTACCCCATAAATACTGTACGATTACTGTTTGTCAAATGAAAACAAAATAAAACATAAACAGAACTTGGGAACTGCTTATCCTTGACATATCTTCCAGATATAATAGTGACAGATTGCTGACTACCGTGGAGAGAAAACTGCACCAATATGTTGTAATTTGAAAATTTGACTGTTGATAGGCAAGGTTTTCTCAGGGTGTCCAAGGAGACAAAGCCTCTGGCCCGTGCTGTTTCATTTGGCTCTCACAACCCTGTGGCTGTTTTACAGATGAGGCATAAAAGGCTTAGAGAAGTCAAAGATCCTTCCAGTCCACAATCGCTCAGAAGTAGCAGGACCAGGGCTGCAGGCCAGGCCCTCCTCGTCTGCTCTTGTGTACCGCTCCCACCCTAGCAGAACTTGCCCTTGGTTTAATGCCAGGGATTTTTCTCAGGGCTCAGAGCCTGTCCGGTCGTTGCTTCATACATCGCTCTTCTTAGACTTCTGTTTTGTCATGAGTTCTTGCAGAGCTATAAGCCTTCCGGCGTTGCACACGTTACTTACATCCTCCCACAGAGTTAACCAGAACATCCAGACAATCTTGCTTAACTGACACAATTCAAAAAAGCATATTGGGAGGTAGGAATTCGAGTTATTCCCCTGTGCCTGCATTTTTGAATATAGGAAGGAGAGAAACAAAAGAGAGCTTTTTTTTTCCTTAATGAAACAACTACACGTGCAAACCATGTGTAAATGTTTAATCATAAATACAATTTGGACCAAAGAAAACAATTATCAGAAATGACGGTGTTACTGGTTCAAAGAAGTGTATTCTGTGTGTCTTCACTGTGTGTGCTTTTTAATCTCCTAATTTTTGAGCATTTCTAAAAACAATCAGCTATCTAGGCAGCCAAGTATGTTTTTCTGCAAGTCCATGATAATGAAGAGTTCACAAAGTGATTACTGATAATGTATGAAATTACAGCTCTGGCAACTCAAACATATCCTATGTAGTGAAAAATTATTCATGAATGTATGAGATTATATTTTAATATTAATGTACATTAAATATTTTGTCTTAGGAAAACCAGCAGATTGCAAAACAACTGTTTTACAGCTACAAAGAACATAGCTGTATAGTAATTCTAATTAGTGCTTTTTAATATTTTTAGAAAGCATAAAAATATCTGTAAAAAGCAAACGTGCAGAAACATTGCTAATTTTTAAGTGCTTAATATTCATAATAATCACATTTACATAGTCCAGATGGAATATATTCAGGATGAAATTTTAGTATAAATTTTGCCTTCGGATACAGTCTTTAAAAACAGAATCTCACAATGATGGGATGCTTGTTCTCAGAAAATTAACAGGAGGCGCTTGATATTTTAATTAAAAATAATTGCCTTAACTGGAAACTTTGTAATAAATATTTTCCTCATATCTTCAATTTTAAAAAGTATTCTCCTTATAGATTTCATTCACTAGATCTTGAGAAATTATTCAAAAATGGCATTTGGGGAAATGTCCTTTGCATTATTATCAAGTTTCCAACTGAAAGGTTAAGTTAATTTTGGAGAAAATGAGAGACCAGTGAGAAAGCCAGGACGCTGTGGACAGCCACAGGCACCTCGTCAACCTGGTTTCCTGGAAGGGAGATTGGAAGACAGCAGCCCTCTTGTCCCCCACTGTTAACCGCCTTCTCTCTTGCCCGCTGCCGTGTGTCACTAGAGTGAGGAAACGGCAGCTTCCCCTTGACAGGAAAATAATTACGCTTCTCCAGTGGTGAAAATGGATGGTAGGACACGAAGTGCCTCAACCACGTTGGCTTAAAATGTACACTGATAGAGTGTAGTTATAACTCAATGATGTAAAATTAAAAAAAAAAAACAGCCTGAATCCAATATTTACATGATTAAAGTGTATCAAGTTTCTTACTAGAAAAGGTTAATATTTCAATAACAGATAAAATCCTCAAAGTGAGCCACAAGTTTTAGTAATGAGAATTAGACTTCATTGACTAGAATGTCAAGGTTTAAAAGGTGGAGAAAGGCTTGCCAGACGCACTGTGTAAAGTTCCCGTCCCTCCGTAATAACAACTCTTTCAACCTCGGCCTTGGCCTTTGTGTCCTGGTGACGGAAGAGCCGTTGGGAAGTCCGTGCACTTGTTTGCAGCCAGCAGCTACTACTGCAATACGTGCATCCATCAACAGTAGCAGTGACAGACACCTTAGGAATCTGAGAGCATAGCCCCTCTCTAAAGATAGTCAAGTCAACCTAAAAACAAATGTATGCTTTGCAGACAAAACCCAGGCACGAAACACATGCGGCCCCTGGCGCCGCAGGCTGCTGCCCCGACTGTTAGCCCTGCCAGCCTGCAGGCTCTTACCGACTTCCTGTGTGGGCCCAGATCCTCCTGAGAGCGTCCCTGTGGGTGAATGAGTCCAGTAGCAGGAGCTCACCGGAGTTCAGAACTGCGCGGTCGGCTGTGGTTTGCTCGTGGTGGCAGTAACAGCCGTCTCTTTTGTGCGTAGGATAAAAATATCAGCAGGTTGGTGAGCCTGCACAGTGGATTGCTCTGACCAACAAGAGCCCAGCAGGATTCTTTCACTTGTGTGTCATTACTTGAGATTCTGTCCTGGGGGAGGATTGTAACTTTGTTTCACGGATGATTCCATTTCTCCCTCAAATGAGAAAGACTCCAGACATCTGCTTGTATTACTGCAGCCTTACTTACATGGGCCATGTCATGAAGGCTGATCTCTGCAATGCCTGTTGGCCATTAGCACGTTTCTATTCCTTCACACGCGTGCTGAGCTGTGTCTTCATGCTCGACAACATGTTCGTGCGGGGCGACAGGTAGGATCAGAAGGGTCCTGCTTGCCTCAGGCTTGCATTCTAGTCAGGGAAAGAAACAGCAAGAAAGGAAGCAGAATCAAGACAATGGACAGTGGCTGTAGCCCCTGAAGGAGAGAGGCAGGAAAGGTGGACCGAAGGGCCGGCCTTGGGATGGAGGGCGCGAGGAGGTCAGCTTCTCCCAAGAACACACAGAGAAGCCACTGATGAGTTCGAAGCCGAAGAAGGACCTGGCCTTAGAGAACTGTTTGCAGAAGGAGAATGTTAACACATAGTGTGGAAAATCCAGGAAATGCAAACCGTTTTGAAAAGAAAATGCAAGAAACGTCACCCAGAGGTAAGGGCAGCTCAGGGTGGGAAGTGTGGTAGATGGGTTCTGCACGGTTCCCGTCTCGGCCCACTTGGGCTGGTCTCAAACTGGTGGGTTAAACAACGTTTCTACACCACCTTTCAGGAACCTGAGAAATCCAGGATCACAGTGCACAGAGGTCCGGTGTCGGAGGGAGCACTCTTCTGGTTTGCAGACTGACATCTTTCCCCTGTACCCTCATCTACAAGAGCTCTGGTGGCCTCATGTGACTTCCTGTAAAGGCACCGCTCCCATGCTGGCCTCCGCGGTCCTGATTGAACCTGATTAGCTCCCCAAGGCCTCAGCTGCTAACGCCAGCACCTGGTGGTGAGGGTCTAACATCTGAACTGTGGGAAGACACAAGCACGCCACCCACGCCAGCTTCCAGACCCACCCAGAATGTACACCTGTATCATTGTCATCTTCCTCTTGAGCCTCCTGAGGAAAGGACCCCGAATATAAGCGGGCAGGCTTAGCATCTCACCACGAAGTTACATCGCCTGGCAAAGGCAGAGGGAGCCTGGAATGTGATGAAGGGCCTTAGCCAGCGGTCTGAGGTTGTGCAGAAGGAATACTGTCCTGGAGGGCCTAAAATAAGTAAGGGAGCCCTGTGACGACAGCCACAGACAGCAGTCAGAGAGGACTTTCCTCAGCTGGCTTGCAGAAACTGTCCTGTGCAGAAGCCATGTGGACAGGGAGCAGCGAGTGGCCTTCATCGCCGAGGGTCTGTCCCTCAGCCACAGCCCTCGGCCGTGCCTGGATCTCAGCCCGGGGACCCTGCAGAGAGAGCCCAGCAGAGCAGCACCCAGACCCTGGCCACAAAAGTGTGGGTAGTCACTTGGGAAGTGCCGAGTCTCATGGTGTGAGCTGTGAAATTCATGGCAGTGTGTTGCCCAGCAGTAGGCCAGACTGACAGCAGAGGGCCAGTGTGGAGGCCGTTGGGAAAGTCACTGTCACAGTGGGGCTCGGGAGGATGGAGTGGGGCTCCGGCCGCAGGGCGGGGCGAACTGTGAAAGTTACAGGTGAGGCTGATAACTAGGATTTGGAGAATGAAAGGAAGGAAATGGTCAAGAATGATTCTTAGGATTTGAGCGTAGCATATGTGTATTGGGTTTTAAAAAATTAGAATGATAGCCTAGCTCTCCATTTTACCTTTTTTCTCTACCTGACAGAAAAAAAAAATTAATGATTGTAAAATATTCTACTATATGATAATAAATTTTTAACCAGTCTCTTATTCCCCAAACACTGGACAGTGAGCTGTTTTTCTTTCACTTTTATAGTTGATGCCTTACTGAGTATTCTCATAATTTGGATTTTTAAAAACTCAAATACATCGTATCACCCTTTAGAATGGCGACTTAAATTACATTCCTTCCAGCAGTATGTAAGAAAGCTGGTTGATTTGCTTTCTGCACTGTTCTTATTTTAAAGGCTTCTTTGCCAATTTAGTTTTGTTTTTTGTTTGGTGCTGGGGATCCAACTCAGGGCCTTTGGATTGCTGGGCAAGCACTCTAACCGCTGAGCTAAACCCCCAGCTTTTCTTCGCCAGTTTGACGGTAAAGCAGATCCCAGCTCTGCAGTAGCGTATCCTCGCCATCGTCCTGGAGGTTGCGCTTCAGGGTTCCGTGTGTGCACTGCCTCCCGGCCTGGCCCGCCTCTCTGTATTCACAGCGCACGGGCCTGGGTTCCAGTCTCGTCACAGCAAACACCTGGGGAGGCGGCAGGAGGTGGACAGACACCACACACAGCAGATAAAGCTGCCGCCTTGCCCAGATTCAAGTGTTGAGTAAATCCTTGCCACTTTATTTCAGGAACAGGAATTAGAAGTGTGTACCCTTCGCACAGGGAGGGTACGTTATTTCCTAGTGGTTTCTTCTGGTGATGGGATTGTGATGAGTGATTGTTATTTTATTTTTGTTGCTTTTCTGTATTGCCCAAACATCTAATATTGAACATGTAATTCTTAAAAAGATTCAAACAGTGCTTTCAATTTTAATAAGTGCTTGAAAATGATCTGAATGCAATTCTTTGAAAATGCTTTAAAAATCAAGAACAGAAGCATTGTGAACAATGTCAGGGATGAAATGGAAAAACCTGAAGAAGTGAGTGCGAGCTCCGTATGGATCGATGCTGGAACACTTGGCCTCAAACTAAGAATACTTCTGTAAAACCCAGAGTGCTCCTTACGTGTGTTTGCAAACTACACCTGTCACGGGCGGTGGCGGCTCCTGTGGGTGGCGGGACGGGCAGGACTCTGAAGTCGGGAGGTGTGGCTGGCAGGAGAAGACGACCTCCCCAGTCAGCGCAGGGACTTGGATCAGATGGAAAATGGCCCGTGCAGAGCACAGGGAAGACCCTAGCCGCTCTGTCTTAGTGATGACCTGATCTCTATTACCTGAGTTTTTCCTCCATGCCAAGCAGCTCTACATACACATTGAAAGATGTGAGGCACATTTTTAAATTACCCAAGTTTCTGCATGGGGAAACTGAGGCTCAGTCATAGCTTGCCTGCGGCCGCCTTGGCGATCGGACTGCGGGTGTCTGACCCTGTCCGTCGCCTTTGGTCTGCCCTCTTCGAAACGGTGTCATTTCCAGTGCAGATCCTTTGAAACTTGCACTGCTACCGAAGCAGCTGTGGGGAACTCAGGTCCCCTGGGTGTTGCTCTTCCCTGAAGCACTTCCGGGATGTGTGCCACCTTGCTCCCCGGAGCTCCGCCTCGGGCTGGAAACCTCATCCCCAAGCACAACCAAACCGACAGGGCAGGGCGTGTGCAGTGCGTGACACTTCACGGAGGATGTGCTGGGAAGGGCGCGGGAGGTGAGCGCCGCCAAGGCAGGACCAGGCCCCTCTCCAGGACTGATGGTTTCCCCACTGGCCCAGGCCTCTGGACATGCGGCCGGACTTGCTGGCCCGCCTGCAAGCTGTTTCCACCCCATCCTGCGTCCTAGTCTCCAAAACGGCCGCGACCGACCCCCCTCGCCTGCCTCCAGCGGAAGTTTGCGCGGCTTGTCTGGCTGTGGTGGTGCCCGCGGGACCCCGCCCTCCCTACGGAGCTGACTGGAGATCCCAAACGGGAGTCGCTGGCGTTCGTTTTGCTCTGTTTGTAGCATCTCCTGAGTCAAATTATTGCCCCCAGTATGTATGTGTACACACACATATATGAGGTGTGATAAATAATACAGCTGGTATTTTAATTTTAAAAAATTATTTATTGCAGCAAAAGACATATCACCGTGAATCTCCCTCAAACTCTCTTCTTCCCTTCGAACGCACTCGTCCCACCCTCCTGCCCTTTCTGCAGCAGTTCAGAGTTCTCTGTTGTGTCCTTTTTGCCTGTTGTGGCTGCCTCGAGGTCCTGAATTGAATCTGAAAGTTTACCTTTTGTGATTATTTTGACTTTGGGGACAAATCAGAGATGACACTGGTGCCAGATCCAGTGAGTAAGGTGGAGGGGACACAGCGTCATGCTTTTATTAAACAGAAATCGCCGTGCCAGAAGTGATGTGTGGAGGGTGTTGTCCAGATGGAAGATGAAACTGCCCGATCCTCCTGCTGTCCTCCATGCGAGTGGTTTCTGTCAACTAAAAGCAGCTCTGAACCTCAGGACCCAAGTTTGGCTCTCGGCCCTGTTCCCCAGGTCTTTGATTCCCATTTTTCTTTCCAGATCTTGCCCATTCACTGCCCTGTAGACTCATTTCCCTCTTCGTCATTAGTTGCACGTGTTCTTGTCCTAACACTTCTTGAGGGCGCGTGCTCTGCCCTCAGGAAGGGGCGTGGAGAGTGATCAGCCACATCGCGCTCTCCCCGGCGCGGGGCTGTGTGGGCTCTGGGATGGTCGCTGATGTGTCCACCGTCTGGGGGTGCGTGGCCTGGACCCATCTGGGAACCTTCCGTACGACGTGCACCATGTTCACTGTGAGGGTTAGATGACCAATCTACTAATGCTGTAGGGCTTCGTATGAAAAACAGAACTAAGATGTAGGTGATGTCTGCAAGCAACAGAAATGCTGTAGAATCTCCTATTCATGTTCACTTCACAATGAGGGCCTCAGCTTCCCTCAGGACAGCGTAGCTTGATGTCCAAACATCCACACACAGAGAACTTCCTTCTGCCTTCCTTAACCACCATTCAGCGGGCTGAGGATTCTTCTATACGTGTGGTATAGACACAGAACTGCACATATCATACGTGTGAGTGATTTAATGATCGTTCAGTTGTGAATTTCACAGTACCCATTTTTCAGCTCTTCCAGCTAACATTAGAAATTGCCCCCAGACAAGCGGGTGTTGTGTGGTTTGGCACTGTCGTGGTCACTCTAGTGGAGTGTGACTGCTCTGAGTTTGTAGATGGTGCTCACTATCTTACTTTGTTAATTATGTTGCTACAATAAATGTTAGAACATGAAGTGATCTTTCATCAGGTAGTTTGAGTATCTTAGCTAATGTTTATGTAACTAATTAGTTTCATAACCAATGTATTTCGACCCCTGTTCCATGCTCTTTCTTTGTTGAATGTGTTGTCTTCCTGTGAGTTTGTTGTGCTTCATACTCCTGGACTGAGAAATTATTTCAAAAACAGACTGCTAATAGCCAAGGGCTGCAGAGCAGGAAAATATGGCTATTATCAGGACAAGGCGTTGCTACTAATGAAACAAGAGCACAAAGCTTGTACCTTGTGTTCATGACTTAGTACTCTTAACAGGGGATGAAGGACGGGCAGTTCATCAGACAAATGTGTAATTTCTGTCAATTTGGCAAACAACACTTAGATGCCAGCATATTTTACTTTCCGTCATATATAATAAAGTTGATATCCTCCAAATTAGATAGCACATTGAATTTTGGCTTTTTGTAAAATTCCATAGGCATTACCAGTAAGACTTGCAGCATTAATAATCTCTCCTCTCAATCTTGCCATTTGCTTTCTGTGGACAAATGTAATTTATGCAGCCACAAAACTCAGTCACTTTACTGAAGTGTCAGGTTGCGTCGTTTTTGATTTTTAGGTTGCGTAATTTTAAACTGAGAATAAAAAGGACAGAGGAGGTGTTTTAGTGAATAAATCTTTCCAGTTCTCAGTTGCTTAACAAATGATGGCACAGTCGTCTGCCTGCGGATCCTTGTTATGTCAGCTTCGCTTATTTGTTCTGTGTGAAAGCACCTATGTCCACTTGGCCTGTGCATGTGGGCGCATGTGTGGCTTGCACGCCTCCTCACAAAGGATTTGAGGTAGCCGGGCCTGGACTGCCCTCCGGTTCCGGGGCCAGGTTGGAAGGCTCAGACTTCCTGCAAGCTGCAGGAGGGAAGACCCTCCTGCCCTGGGGCGAAGCGATTCTCTCCTGCTGCAGAGGTGTGAGGGAGAGATTCTGTGAGGAAGGCGAGCTTTTAGACCCCAGTGTGCTGTGTGGTTCAAAGAGAGAAAAACTTGTAATAGTTTACGTTTAACGGCTAAATTTTAAAATAGAAGAATTACCAAAATCAGAACTTAGGAATTAAAACTCAAGGACCGGTACTGTGCTGCATCAGTTTGCCTGGCAGCTTTAGGCCCAGCAAGACCCCGCCCAGACCTGACGTGGGAGGAGCCAGGCAGAGGCCTGGGTCTGGAGGAAAGGCAGAGCTAACCGCCTCCGGTGGGAGGTCTGCCCTTCCATTCAAATTGAAGCAGCCTAAACACTAAGCCAAGAAATGGCAATTAGTTATCTGGGGCGTGCCCTTGTTGGTTTACGGCGGAGGGCATCTGATAAAAAGTAGTCACTCTGAGGACAGAAAGCTAAGCACCTGTTTTTATTACACTTTGTTACCACGTCTGTCTCATTATACCATGATGGCAGTACTTTTAGACGAGGACTATAAGGAGGGATTTTCAAGGAAAGACAACTGAAGGTGCCTCTCTAGATTTGTGTGTGTGGTTGTTCATTAGCTTGCTTGCTGGCTTGTTTGTTTTGCAGTACTGGGGACTAAACCCAGGGTCTTCATGCTGAGCTACATCACCAGGCCTTTTTATTTTCTTCTTTGATATAGGGTCTCACCGCCATGCCTGGCTTTTCTAGATGATTTGAAATAATTTGAAGGGAAAGAAAATACGAAAATGTAGCTCCGTGGCAGAGTGCTTGACTAGCACATTCAGGGCAAGCCCCTGGGCCTGATCCTAGCACTGCAAATGTAGATCTAGATACAGATATAGATATAGATACAGACTCAGATATCAGCGTGGACTTTTGTATCAGACCTGAGTGTGACTTCTCTAAATCTTCATTTTCATTTTCCGTAAAACGGTGATAATAACAGGTCCTGCTTCAGGTATGGTATGCAGAATACTTACCAGCTATGTTGGTTTTCTATTATAACCAATTACCGAAAACTTACTAGGCTTAAAACAATACTGACTTATTATTATGATGCCCCAATAGTCCAGAGTCCACAATGCATTCCCCTGGACTCAAACCCAGATCCCACAGGGTTGCAACCCTCTCTGGTGGCCCTCAGGCAGAACCCATCGTCTTACCTCCTGTAGCTTCTAGAGACCACCTGCATGTCTTAGTCCAGGCCATCTGCCCTCTTCCAAGCCAGCAGCAGCCCGTGAGTCCATCTCCTGGCTTGTCCCTGGGCTTCTGACTCTCCCACTTTTAGGGATCCCTGTGGTCATACGGGGTCCGCCCAAATAACCCACCCCTAGGCCAGCAGGCCAGCAACATTAATCCCACACGAAACTTTGATTCCCTGGCGTGGTTATAGTCACAGGTTCCAGGGATTCCAATGGGGATACAGTTAGGGCTCGCAATTCTGCCTACGTGTCAGAGCACCTCGCCCTGAGGAAATCCTCCAGGACTCCTGTTCTTAACAGGAGAGGCCTTCCCGAATGCTTCCTGACGTGTGATGTGAGGATGCTGACTCAACAGCCCGAACCCAGACGAGTGGTGAGCCCCGTACAGGCTGTTTCAGCACCTTTCACACACAGCAGTCCTGCATCCTACCCCTACAGCTGGAGATACACAGCAGGGTGGTTATACCTGACCCGAGTGCACAGGCTTTGCGATTCTCCTCTTGCCTTCTCTCTGCACCTGCTCCCTTGCTGACGTACTTTACTGCACTGACACGGAACTCGAGCACTAGCCTTCCTGTCAAGTGTAAAGCACCCCAAGTCCAGCTGTGAGCTGGCCACCTTCCCAGGTCCCTGAGTCTCTGAGCACAGAATCCACAGGACCCTTCTGATGGAGCCGTCCCCGCTCCCTGCAGTGGCCAGGGAAGTGCGCTAGCTGGCTGTGTGGCCATTCGGGCCTGGTCCCCACACTCCCTGACACTCTCACTGCTTCTCTGAAGTCCTGCTCCTCACTGGAGCTACAAGCCCGAGCTTTGGTGTCTTGGTCGGGGCTCCAGATGTAGCCTCCTAACTTCTGCTTTTTTCCCATCTGATTTGCGCACTCATCTGGAGAGAGGCTCAGCCCTCTCATGTTCTTCTGCCTTGTAACAAGCCAGCCCTGGGCAGTACACCAAAGGGCACAGAGAAAGATTTTAAAGCACCCCCATACATCAGGCGTGTGCTGAGACATTGTGCTTACATTATGGAGAAGTTGTTTCTCCTTTTTACTAGGGATGCAACCAGGGTGTGGAGAGCTATGTATTAATCAGCAAAAGCAGCAAGGTGCATGGCAAAGAGAAAATTCAAACTCAGATATGCTGGCTTCGAAAGCCTAGTTTTCGCTCTCTGTGAGGGCTTGGCGTTTGACTTTGGTTTAGTGTCCATGTTAGTAAGGTGGCGTGAGTTCTTGTACTCTGGGGCAAACCATCCAGTGACCTAATGACAAATGTGTCATAGTTTGGTCATCATGTTAGTGGTTTCTGTGGGAAGCTAAGAAATGGCCATGTATTATATTCATCAAAGATCTGGCACTTGTCAAACATCTCCCTTGAGCTCGCAGATTAATCCAGGTGGATTGCTCACATTTTTAAAAATACAGGCCAGGATGTAATCTTTCCAGGTGTGGTGGCTGCTAGCTACAGTAAATTAGGGCTCTTGTGCAGGTAAATCATTCTGACAAATCTGTTCCTTTCCACTAGAGATCAGTCTCCGGGCCCAATGACAGGACAAAACATGCTTTTCTTCCTTGACCAGAACACCCAAAGGGTAGCAGAAACCAGTTCAGCAACTTTGCAGGGGACAAAGCCACCATTGTGCCTGTGGGACTTGGACACCAACACCCTGCTGCCTGGTTTGTCTCACTGTGCTCCACGGGAGTGTCGAAGCCTGGATTCAGTTCCAGCAGGGGCTGGGGACATCATGCTTTTCAGTGCTACAATTTGGATTCTCCTGAAATGTCCTGAATCATGAAGTCCATCTTGTAGAATGAAAGTTGTGCCTCCATCCAACATATCCTTTCCTGATTGGCTTGTCTTTATTTAAGAGTGAGAAACGTAATTCAAACCGGGTGGTTTTAATTACAGAAAGAATGCTCTCTACACCTTAAGAAATTTTCTTGCTCATGAAAAAGCATCAAAGCAAGCGATACGCAGCCTTGCCTTCTAGGGTTCTATGTAGAGGGTGGAAAGGTCGCAAGAAGTGGTCTTTGGTAATTTAAATAAACACCCTTTCAAACAGTATTATTTCTTTTTTAGGAAGGAAAATAGAAATTGATTGACCTATTAGAAATGGTTCTTAGATTTTGTGCGATTGTGGAGGCACAAAATCAGCTGTAATTTGAGAATTGGAAAGGCTGTCTGTAGTCAAAGCAGAGTGTAGACAACAGACGATGGAAGAGCATTAAGTCAGCATGAAATCTACTGAAGTCTAAAGTCTATACTGTGCTTATCGAAAAGAATTTAAATATTTAGGGGAAAAGACCATGATGCATGGAATTTACCCTTAAGAGTTGAGCAGATGTCTGTGTATCTGTCTATCATATATGCGAAAGAGAACTGAAATATAAAGCAAATGGGATAAAATATTAACAATAATTGAATCTAAGTAAGACATCTTCCTAAGCAACATCAATTCACATCTACGGGCAGATGATGCTCAAATCTAAATTTCCAGCCCAGAGGATGATCGTAAACTCCACACCCAGGCCACAGCTTGGTCCTTTCCAGCTCTCGGGTGGTGATGGAGAGTACTTCTGCCTTTGAACAGTGACTTTTATGAGGAAGTACAAGATTGTTTTAAAAATAAAATAATGAATCCCACTTTTCGCACCAGTTTCCAGGCAGACAGTCTTAATAGACCAAATGCCGTGTAATGAATCTATATACCTCTGAGTGGCCAGACAAAAATGAAGGCCTGGGAATATAGCTTAGTCACAGAGCATGTGTGCATCATTGCGAGGCCCTTGGTGCCACTCAGCACTGAAGACAACTTACCACCCTGTTCCCAAGAGAAACGCCTGGTCTCCAGGATGGACCTGCCCAACAGAAAGGTCCTGAACTCTTCCCCAACATGACTTCGGTTCCATTTCCTTTTCTTATTAGCCCATCTCTATAATCACTTCATTGTCCCTTTTGTTTTCCTGTATTTGGTCTTTGTTTTTCCCTTGCCTGTTATCCATAATCTGAAAGACTGTCTCTCTTAGGTTGAAAGAAAATCAGGTAAGAATTCACGGTCAAGTTTGTGTGGAATAAAATGCAAAGAAATACATAACATAGAAACACAAGAGGAAAATGATATGAAAATGAAAATCAAATATATAAAGCACATAATTCATTCCAGTGAATTTTTATAACAAGTTAAAATTATCCATGATTAAACAGTCTCTATATCACCTTTGACATAAATATTTTAATCAAACATTAACTTCACATGGTTCTTGTAGGGTGTGATAATCTTCATATATATTATGTAACTTGTTGTACCTGCAGCCATCATCCATTTTCTTTTTTATTGTCAGAGCTGGAAATCAAGCTCAAAACTCATTTCTCATTATAATATGAGGATTTTTCTTTACTTTATTTCCTTACTGCATCTCTTTTCTGAGAACTGAATTTTCTGAACCAGATAGTTCAGCAAGTCTTTGTTTTCAGGAGCTGACCATGAGCCATCTGTGTATGTGTCGGTAAAACCTCGCATGGCCATGCCTTCTCTGACACAGCAGGTCGTATGTGAGACACCCGCGGTCCCTTCCTGGTTCTGGCAACATCAGGGTCGGCAGGAAAGCCGGCGTTTGTGGAGTATTATTACATGCTCGGCCACATTCTAAGCGTCTTATGTGTGCTAGTTGCATAAGCATCGCTACGTAGCAATGCTACGAGGTAGAAAATACCAAAATCCTCACTTGGCCACAGCAACACTGAGAGGCTGAAGGATTGAGTGACGGAAGGACAGAGACTTGAACCCAGGCGGGCCTCCCCAGAGGGCTCACTGGACGTCACTCTGTAGACCTTGTCCTCAGAAAGCACCGGTTGACACTGGCCAGGGAAAATGGGAGGCAAAAAAGGCATGCGGGGGGAAACTGACCCGGGACTCTTCCCCATGCGCACCACAGAACTGCAGGGGACTTTCCTTTCTGTAGTCAGAAAGTGCACTCAGGAGAATAGGGAAGAAAATGGGACCATCTGCACGTATCTGGTGGCCATTTAGTCCACCTGAAACACGGCTGTTCTCCAAGCAGCACTCATTTCATTACGTGTTCCTGGGCCTGGTTTGGTGAGAATCCTTCCGTGCAGTTCTGTGAGCTCTTTGCTGCCTCGGAGGCCCGACACGCTTGATGTCTCCTACAAGCAGGAGCCAGCACTAGTGCTGATGCGAGCACTTGCGTGCCCTCTTCGAGACTGGCTCTTCAGTAACCGCTCTGCCCTCTGAGAAAGGAGCTGATCCTGACGATTAACCTCGGGGCAGAGCAGAGCTGCTGTTTCCTCCAGACAGGACAGACCGCGCCTCCACCGGGGCCCTGGAGAACTGTTCAAAACTGATCCTTCTCGCTGCTCTTGTGGTGACCACATTGGTCCCTGCTGAGCACCGCTCCTGAGGCCGAGCCTTCTCTCTGAGCTGCTCTGAGGACTGTGCTCCAGGGCAAGGCCGCGCCCTGGGCAGGGTAACAGGGTGTTAGCCAGAGGCGCCTATAACCCGCCTGCCGACCGTGGACAGCTGTGATTAGGAAGACGGTTCCTAAGCCCAGATTACCTAACTCTCGGAAACGCTCTTTTTTTGCCATAAAATGTCCTTTTGCAAAGGACTGTCCTCACCAACTTTAAAAACAAATGAGAAAAGAGAACTCCATTGGAAAAAGCTCAAGCAGATGTAACCAAGTAGCTTTATGAATCTCATAAAAATAAATTTAAAAATCTGGACACTTAAAGTCATATTGGCCAATGTACATGGCATGATGATGGATGTAAGGAAAATAAAGAACTACTCTAGAAAAATAAGATGGCACAAATACTAGAGGGGATGTTGAAGTGGCTTTCCTTACCACAAGATTAAAATGTTTTTAAATCAGTCTCTAGCAGCCTGCATTCAGAAGTGTTGGGCAGCCCACATTTAGCCAACTTCATCAGAAACTGTGTTCATTCGATGCTTAGTGGACACCTCTAGCACAATGGAAAGGTTGACTCGCTGTCAGTTTTGAAAGAACTGACCTTAGGTGACCTGAGACTCAAGTCTGTTTCTTTTCTCATTCCTCATAATTGCAAGTGCAATAGAGCAAAGGACAAATACTGGGAAATGCCCATCTCGTGTAGACGTGCTACACACGTAGACAAATGGATGTAAATGTGCACTCACATAGGTATCTGTCATATGACCGGTTTACAGGTGTGCGTGATGTGGGAGTGTGCGGGCTGCTGCACTCTGTGCGGTTTTATAGCTCTTACTAACATTCAAACACAATGCAAATGTATACGATTAACGTCTCTGTGAGTTGTAAACATGTAAAAGCCTCACATTTGCATATTCTGCAGATGCGGAAAACCCTGTTTATGTTCTGTTTGGAGCAGGGTGTGTGTGTGTGCGTGCTGTTGTGATATGGAGCCTGGCTTTAAAGGAGCAGTCTCTTCCTGCTCTCTGCCTGCTGCTGCCGCCACTGCTTCCCAGAAGTCAGAGGCTGTGCTGAGCTTTGGAAGCCCAACACAGGGCCACCTCTCTTCACTCCTCATGGGGGAAAGCCAGGGAGCCTCCTGTGGTTAGTTTTCTATCCACAGCCAGCTCAGCAGAATCTTGAGAATGAGCAGCATCTCCCAGGGTGAGTGTGTGCCTACCTGGGGATGGGCGGAAAGCAGTCGGCCTGTGGAGGGCGCTGTTATCATTAGCTTTGCTGTCCTGTAACTTGAGGGTCTCGGAGCGGAGCAAGCTAGCCAGGTCACGAATGTAACCAAGTTTATCTTTTTCATGGCAGAGTAGTACTCCATTATATAAACCACTTCTTCTTCAACCCTTCAGTAGCTGCTGGGAATTCGGGTTGTTTCCAGGACTTAGCCATTACCAATTGTGTCCCTATAAACAAGGTTGAGAACATGCTTTTAAGTGAAGTAAATCAGACACACATGAGTACATATTGAATTGTTTCTCTGATATGAGAAACCATAAGTGTAAATAAGGACAAAAAGGTATAATAGATATTGTGAAAAAGAAAGATAATATCCAATTGGGAAGAGAACCAGAAAGAGAGGAGGGCGAAAGGAAGGAAGGGAAAAAGAAAGGAAAAGAAAAAGAGGAAAAAATGAAAAAATGTAAATAAAGCTATTTTAAATAAGAAGGGGAGGGGAGTAAAAGGGAGGGGTGTGGAGGGTTGAGGAGGGGGGACCAAGATACATCATGTACCGTACAAATTACAATGAATGTGATCGCTATGCATATCTACAATGTACCAATACATGTTCTTGGTTAAAGAAGAATGTAACCAAGTTAAGACCTTTAAGCCCCTCTTGTGGCAGGGCCGGGAGGTTAACTAGAAGTTCACCTTAGTTATCTTTCTTACTTTGTGGCATTCACAAGGAATACTACTGAAGCTCTTGAAGGAGCTAAGCGTTGTAGCAGATGCCAAGGCAGCTCCATAGGGAGACCTGGGGAACGAACCATTGCCATCGTACCACTTCCCTTAGAAAACACGCCCACTTGGTCATGAACTTTTGTAGTCAATGAGCCACCTACCAAGGAGCGTTGCGAACTCGACTGAGACCACAGCTCTGCATTGCGTGCCGTGTCTCCGCCGGCCCCCGTTCCGCACACTCGGGGCTGGGCAGGGTGGCAGTGTGAACTCGTGTCTTGTGGATGGCAATTGCCATCTTGTATGCACTAACGCTCTGCAGAGGTTTCACGGTCTTAGGTGTCTTCTTACTTAGCTCTGAAGCCCACCTATGTGGGTCTCTAGTAGTACCCTCTGGACTTGCAAAGTTCTTTACCTACTGAGCTGAAATGACCTGTTCCCGATTGTTGCAACCCTAGCTCCCAAGCGAAAAACATATTGCAAAACCAAAAAATGCAGTATTGCAATCTGTGCGTGTCTCAGCGTCGTGTCTCAGCGTATTGCCATTAGAAGATCTCCATAAACACAGGATGATGGGGAGAGCAGAGGGAACTGTCCGCCAGCACCCTCTCCCAGACCCTGAGGCTACGACAGGGAGAGGCTCGGAAAGCGCCAGGTGACCCGAGCTACCATGTGCTTCCACAGAGCTGACAGTGAGTGTGGAGTCAGAGGAGGCCCAGTAGGAAGAAGGTTGTGACTCTGAACCTTCATAGAGGCACTAGTGTCTAGCGCGGTGCTAGGTGTGGACTCTCTCTTCACCCTAATAGGGGAAAAAAGACAGAAAATAGCTCAAATGCGGAGAATATAAACTCTGTCATGAGGAAACCCGGGGGAGATTCTGACCATGGCTGGCAGCATGGACGTCTCTTTAAAGGAATAAACATCACCTGGTTGGCACCCAGCTTATCCACTCCCTGGCTGTGGCCTGAGAGGACTTCAAAGTCAGAATCTGTCACAGGTGGCCCTGCCGCTCGCTGACTTTGTAGCAAGAAGGGGTACAGAGTTTGAGGCTGAGTCCGTCTCACCCCTGAGCGATCTCGCAGGGTCAGCATGGGCACACATCGGCTGGGCATGCCGGCCCTGTCTTCACCGTGTCCCGTGAGCCGGGGCAGGTGCAGCGGGCTGTCTGCAAGCGGAGACAGAAGCCGGAGTCCCGCACGCTGTCCCCAGGGTCAGGCGCTGGGCAGAGGGAGGCCGTGCTCCTGGAGAGGAAGTGTTGCGCTTCTCAGGAAGCACACAAACCCAGTCCGGCTCCTCTAGGGAGGACCCAGCTCTCGCTGGCTGAGCAAGGCTGGCTGGAGGATTGAGAAATGTTCTGCCCGCGGAAAGGTAGGTGAAAGTGCTCGGGCCTGCCCTGAACAGGGCGCCGGAGTGAGGTCGCAAAAGCGGGATCAGAGGGCGTGCGGTTTTGTTCTTGCTTCAGAGGAGCTGTGTGGATTTGTGATATGCAGTCCAGTAGCTACCGCCTAGAGAGAGAAGGCTGGGCGGAGAGGCGGGAGGAAGGAAACTGTGGAAATGCTACCTCTGAATAGAATGGCATGTCAGAAATGCACTGAGAAGCATGCACGTATGTCCTCAGGGTTTGCTGCAGGTGCTGCCGCGGGCCCCTACGGCAGTGCTCTGAGCGGCAGGTTCACACAGGCCGCCTCCCGTCTGGGCCGTGTGTAGCCAGGCGCTGGTGACTCCTGTTTCCCTGTTCCTGTCTGGTCTCTACCTGAAAGATCTACGGAACCGGGGTAATGGCAGCAGCCCCACCCGGGGCTTCTGGTTGTATCACCTCGGGATCCCGGTTTTCAAAGACTAGACATGCACTTTGTTAGGAGTTTCTTACTTGGTCTCTTAAAATTCACTGAAATATCTTTGCCTTCCTTCAGCGGTTTATTATTTAAGTTCCCTCAGCTCCAGAGATGTGAGGGGAAAAATAGATACAAATTGGTTTGTTGGTTTGTCTTTTTTTAAAGTTTTGGTCAAACAAGCCAAAATAACATTAGCACTGATGGGCCAACCTGTATTTTTAAATGGGAGGAATAAAGATGTAAAAAGCACAGAGGCATGTAAAGGAACTCTTTGATTGTTAATGCACGTAGCAAATGGAATTCATTACTGAGTTTTTAAAATGAAATTGCTCTGCGTTATCATTTATTTATCGTTTTGCCTTCCAAAAGAAGTCATCACCATTAACTAGTCAGGTAATCACAAGCAACCATGTGACATCAAAATGTATATTGTGCTGGGGAGTTAGCTCACTGATTAAAGTGCTTGCCTTGCAAGCACAAGGCCCTGAGTTCAATCCCCAGCACCAAAAAAAAAAAGAAAAAAAAGAAAAAAAATTTAAAAAAAAGTATATTGTTTACCACTCAGTCATGAATTTAGAGACGATGCCAGAGACTTTTCCTTTCAAACTGACAATAAATTTATAAGCATAAAGAATAGTTAAAAGGTTGTGAATATTTTTTCTTTTGTTTGGATAATTTCAAAAGCAGTGATTTGACATCATGGGGCAACTTACTTATGAAATTCTCTTTGCAGAAACAGAAATGTTTTAAATTACAAATAAACAACCTAATTTCATTTTTCCAGTTCACTACACAGATACTGTGATGATTATCATAATATATATATAGAATCCCCAAGTGAAATATTTAGGTGGTTGGTTTGGTCCAAATGAATCTTTAATTTTAATCACAAATTCTAAAATTTTTAGTTATTGGGGAGGTTGATAATCAGTCACAACAAAATTTAATTTCTATGCAATTCCAACTATTTAATTAATTACATTGAGTTCAAATTTGAGAGGTATTAAAATTGTCTTCATATTTTTAAAAATACACAAAAATGAAGAAATCCTCAGAATTAGATACGAAGCATTCAGTGTTCAAAGCTCTACGAAGCCATTTTACCGAGGTGATGCTTTAAAGTATTATTTCACGTGGAGGACATTTCTCTAAGGAGAACCCAGAGCTTCGATGTGCAGAGTTCAGACACTTGGATTTCACAAGAGCGCCTGGTGCAGTTAGATCCTGGTTCAGTTAGATCCTGGTGCAGTTAGATCCTGGTGCAGTTAGATCCTGGTTCAGTTAGTGGTCCCTCCTTGCTCTCCTCAGAGAACCTGCCCTCCCCACTTCCTGGCCCCCGGGAGCTTGCACACGTAGACATCTTTTTGCATAAGTGGGTCTGTTTCCTTCCACAGTGGTTGAAGGACCACTGTGGAAATATTCATCACTGTCCAGAAACAGAAGGGTGGCAATGAATATTTCATCCCTAGCACTTAGGGCTCTGCAGCTGAATCCTGCAAGGTGCTGCCTTGCTCCCGCCATGGCTGTAATATATGCTTACTGATTGTCCAGTGAGATAGTATTGAACTGAGTTGGAGAAGTTTCCTACCCTCTGCAGTTGCTACCAAGTTTCCTCAATACTGAGATGGATCCTTGTAAACATTCTGACTTTTTAACATCCAGAAGCATCTTAACACCAGTGGCAAGTGGCGATTTGATTGGCAGGTGCTCGGGAGCATGTGCTCTGTGTCGTTTCTCTTGGGCCTGGGATGGAACCGGGCCTCACACATGTGCTTGACCCTCACACCCATCCAGGGCTTTTTTTTTAGTACTTTTTTTCTCGGTGGAACATCACACAGTCCGTGCCGTATTGGGTTTGATGAAGTACAGCAGTACAATGCCACAGACTGATCTCTGTCCACCGTGCTAAAGGCTTCACAGGCAAACTTGGTGAGATGGCTCTTTGCCCTTCAGCGGCCTCTCGGTGGCCAGTCTCGTCTCTTTTCACGCTTTCCCCACCCCGGCTCCGTCGTGCTGTGGTTCAGCTGCTCCGAGGCTGGATGCCTGGACACCTAGAAAATCCTCAGAGGATGTTAACAGTAATTTAATTACCAGGATTCGACTGTAATGAAATGCAAAGGTACGAGATTTGAAACTAAAGACCTAGGTTCAAGTTACAGTTCTGCTCTTTATGACTGTGTATTTGAAACAATCTGAAATTTATTCTCAGAACATGCAGAGAACTGCAGTGAAGAATTATAATAAGAATAGTTCTTCATTACGGAATTGTTAGGGCAATTTGTAAAAAGTATTATACTTGTAAAAATATTCAAAATGAGATATATATGAGACCACTTTTAAAAGGAGGAACTGTAAAATTATACATTTTAAGGATTGACATTACACAAAAACATTATTAGATGGGTATATGTCTGAGTAAAATTGTGGTGAGAGGAAAGTAGAAATTGCATAATTGAGTCCAAACCATTTTTTAATTATCACTAGAAATGACATGCACCATTGCCCGCCTGAGTTAAAAGGAGAAGTGTGCAATTTATCTGCAGAGAACTTGCTGGACTTCCTCTCTACTCTGAAGTCCCGGCTGACCACATGCCAAGCTCTGAGAGCTGTCTGTGCTCCCTACTGAATCCCCATTAATACAGCACCTCCGGGGCATTAAAAATAAAAGACGTGACTTAGAGTCTCCAATTCCTTCCCTGAGTTTCTTCCTTTCTATTTAAGAAATAGCAGAAGCACATTTAGCAGTGGATTCTAAGACACAGGTGCACATTTTAGCATAATAAGATCTGGTTCTAGAGGGGCTTTTTCCCATCTTGGAATCCATATGAGAGGGCTTCATCCTCTCATACTCTCAGGGGAAAACATCGCCCTTCCCAAAGGTGCCGAAAAATGCCAACTGTCTTAGTTTGGAATGAACTACATACTTTCTTCTTTCACTAACTTTTTACTCACATAGGAGCCTGTGTAATATGTTTTGTTGAATGTTGATCCTTAATATTTATAAGGTAATGGTGCTCTGGAGTTAAAAGTGCTCTCACACACATCTCATTTTCACTGTTTTCCCAACGTGCTAGAGGTGCCAGCAGTTCGTGCTGTCCCTGTTTGTTTTAGCAGTTGTTCAAGCAACCAAACTTTACCTGACTTTTGTTGGGTCCCTGTAGAGATACATGATGAAGTGAAATGAGCGAGCGACCTTTTGAGAGATCCTCCCTCCCGTGGAAGAGTCATAGGTATGAGTGGTGTAAGTGAACACTGGGGTGGGGGGTGACAGCCGGCCTCTGCAGGAGGGCCTAGAAGGCCTTCCTCCTGGTCCCAGCTGCGCCTGCAGGGAAATAATGCAAAATCACTGAACCAAGTGGGGTTACTTACATGGCTGCCTTTGTAGGCAGACCTTTTTCCCTTCATAAGGAAGAAGGCAAACTTTTCAGCTTAAAACCTCATCTCACAACTTAGCAATGAAAGACAAATTCCATGTAAGAACATTGGCACCGCTGCCTGGAAATCAGAGTCCTTAAAGCCTTTTTATAGTAAATAAACACAAGCAAACAAAACATCAGAACTGGTTAGAAGAGCTGTGTGCATTTGAGTATTCTAGAATACTTTTCTTGTATTGACTTTCATAATTTCAAGACCATAAAATAAGAGTAAAATAATGTCATCACATCTTCAAAACCCTGCTGACCTCAGTGGTACTTAAATTAGTGCTGTTAAATGTCAGTCCCACTGCTACAGCGACTGTAAAACGCAAGCATTTTTTGAAGACAAATGTTTAGTGGATGTATAGCTTTGAGGATGGGGTACTTTCAAGAGGAAGAAAGTGCTATTTTAGGATGTGCAGATGGAAAGGGGAACCAAAGAAGAGGGAATTCTCAGTCATCCATGGAAATCCTATTCTCTCCCAGTGGAAAGTATTCCAGTGTGTCATTTAAGTCACTTTATTTCCAGCCAAAAGTTATGACTGGACCATGACCATGTTCATACTTCCTGATATACTGGAGCTGAATGTGCTGGCCCACATCTATAATCCCAGCACTTAAGAGGCTGAGGCAGGGGGATTGCAAGTTTGAGGCCAGCCAGCCTGAACTACACAGTGAGGTTCTGTCTCAAAAATACCAAAATGTAGTAATAATAACCATATACTGGGACTGCCCAACTTATTGTTCCCAATTTATTGAAAACAACAGGAAACACATCAGGTTTACCTGATACTAAGCACTGTAGTTCAGTGCTCTACATGTTTTAACTCATTAACATATTATGCATTTTAGCATAATAATATATGATTTCTACATTAAGTTGTATTGATATCGCCATCCATGGAGGCACCATTTTTCTACTGTTCAGAGGTGGAGCGCAATCCTAGACCCTTCTTTGGCCCTCACCACATCAGAGTCCCTGCTTTGTTGGCTGGATTCTCAGAACAGATCCCGAATCTGCCCAGATCCTTACACCGCCACCCTTCAGCTGCATCCGGAAGCCGCCTCCCCACCGGTCTCCTGCCTCACCCGCCTGTGTTCCACACCCTGCAACGGGCACCCAGACAGTTCCATGCAACAGCAGGGGAGCACTGTACAACCTGAGTCTTGGGCATCATCCCAGCCCCCTGCCCAAACCTCTCAGGGCCTCCTCCGCCTCTGCAAGTGAAAGCCAGTGCACAGTCCTGATTTACGGTCTGTCTCTCTCTCTTTCTCTCTCTCTCTCACACACACACACACACACACCCACACCCACGAGGGCACGCCCTTTATTTCCCGTAGTCCCCCTCGTTACTGCACCCCACCAACAGCTGCCTTCTCGCTCTTCCTGGAACGCACCCAGCAGGCTCTCTCTCAGGGTCTTCGCCCCCACTCTCACTCCTCACCTAGAGCCTTGCCCAGTTCAGGCGCGTCTACTCTGCCTGTGTGTCACTCACACAGCCATGCGTGTACAAATTTAACTTTCTTCCTGGAATGCAAACTCCATGAAGAAGGGATTTTTGTCTGTTTCTTTCCTATTCTACCTTCTGTGGCAAGAGCAGGCCCTGGTACACAGCATGTCCTCAATGACTCCGTTGAATTACATCTTCAGGTCAAGCCTATTCCTTAGGTGTGATCATTACCTCCCTTTACAGATGAAGAAGTTAAGGAAGGGAAAGGTTAGGAACTTATTCAAGGTCAAATAAGCCAACCACGTGTCAGATGCAGGATTCCAACCCAGACTCCAGAGTTTATGCTCACTCTCTTTAACAGCATGCCCTACCTTTTTTATGTGACCACATCGATTAACTGGAAGAAAACGCAACCTATAGATTAGTCTATTTTCTGGGATTGTTTTCAATATGCTTTCCTCCTCTAAATGGAAAAACCCAGCCTTCCCTGATGTAGCAGTTCGATCCAGCAAAGCTTTTTCACCCACCACTTTTTAAATTTTTTTAAAGAAGAGATGAGATGTTTTTACATGGTAATAACAATAAAGTAACATGTGCACGATGCCAAAAACGTTAAAACAGAGGAAAATTATAAAATGAAAAAGTGCATTCAATGTTTACCCTGTTCCAAGGCCTGGGACTGGAGATGTGTGACCCAAGTGGAGTCTGCCGAGGGAGACTGTGGCCTGTCCAGATAATTAATTACGATGTGTTTCTTTGTGTGTCGCAACGCAGTGACAAGCAGGAATAAACTAAGATTTGCGTCTGTAGACAGCTGAAAGTGGGCCCTTGTGGAATGAACTGTGGGTCAGGAAAATAATAGTGGGGGACAGGAATGAAAGGACTCAGGTGAAGAAATGATTTTGAAAGAAGAGGCAGGAGAATGCTGGAGCTAAGTGTGACCAACTTGTGCTGCAAGTGTGACCTGCAGTGGGGACCTAACTAGGGGGAGGATCCTAAGTGACATCTCACATGCTGGAGAGCAGATCCCGGTAAAGGGCAGGCAGATCTGCTGCCAGAAGGAGGAGCTGAGGGTCGCTTGCCCAGGCTGTCCTTGGTCACCCACGGGCGTCATCTGAAAACCATCGGGCTCACTACTCCCGGACCATCGCAGTCTTCCTTCACAGGACTCGGACTGCAGGGTGCCAATGAGAAATCCTACTTTCCAGATTCTTACTGTTGCTGAGATATTAGGCCAAGTTCAAAGTCCTACAACTAGCAAAGCGTATTTTAAAGACGCCCCTTACCCTCAGCCAGCTTCTCGCGATTTTCATTCTCACAGTTTTCATTCTTGCGTTATTTCCTTGCCTCTGGAAAGTCAGGCTTCCAGCTGATTATTTCCTGATTGATAGGGTCATTCTGTCCTTCCTGTCACCAACACTGGGCGGTACGGTACAGCTCAGGGGCAGACTGTTGGTCTCAACTCCTTTGCGCAGAGGGTGGTCAAACCCCAGAAACACAAGGAGGAGACACAGAGCAAGGTAACTGTGTGCAGCCGGGGGAGGGGACGCGATGCTGTGGGCTTCCACAGCGAAGCGGGTCTGGTCAGAGCTGACACTCATGCTGTAGACGGCAGCACTGTAGGGTCCCCAAGAGCAGCTGCGAGGAGAGACCTAGAGGGAGGTGGGTTGCTGTGTTGGAGGAACTGAGGAAATCCAGCAGGAAGGCAGGGTGGTGGGAGCCAGGCGAGGGCCTGGGTGTGCACTCAGGGCTGGTGCCTGCCAGCAAGGGAATCTCCATGCTCGGGGGCGTCCTGTGACAGGCTTACTGTCGTTTATAATAAGAACAAATCAAATTGGCTGTGCGCTGCATAATTTACACAAACCTTAGCATACATTCTCGTCTTAAGGTTCTTCGACATCCCTATGAAGTACACAGAGCTAATGTTATTTCCTTTGCAGACAAGGAAAACATGGTACCTAAGTGGAAGGTGAGTTGCTTAAAGAGGCCTTAAAGGGCCCTCCCCCCACACACGTTCTGATTCCCCACAAGTAATTACGTTTGTAAAAAAGACCTTATGATTAATGTTGATCTTTTTCTCAGTTTCAAAAACATTATATACATTTAATAATTCATAATTTCAAAACTTCCTCAATATGTTTACAACTTCTAATTCTCTTCACTTAAATATTTCAAAACAATTCTTAAATGTGCACAATTAAAATTTTTATAGGCATCACGATTTTAATGTGTTCAAGATTTTTTAAGAGATCTAGCACACATTTCTTTCTTGTATTACTTTAGAATTACAATTCTTATGCAACATAAAATACTTATACCCATTTTCTCTTTTGTCTTGATACGTTACCCCAAGTGTTCTCACTCATATGAGCAGCAACACAATCTCAAAGTCCACATACATGTCGTGGACGAAATCAAGGCGGGTGGCAAAGCAGGTCTGAGTCCGCACGCTGGATCAAGATAAGGAGGGTGATGTTTCAGAGAGCTCCTGGCTCCCCGCTGACTTCTGGTGGTGCATGTTCAGATGCTGGGCGTAATCAAGGGGCCTCAGCCCTGAGCTTCCTAGGATCTGATGCCTTCAGTGGGCTTAAATCTCCCCTGCATTTCTTGCTTTTGCCAATTATATATTTTGCTACTGAGATTCTCCAGGAAAAATAGCAGAAAGGGACCACTGATCCATACTGGAAAAACTAAATGCAGCAGAAATAAGAAAAAACAGCTTTTGCAGAGTTAAATGGTAACGTGGGTCTGATTTGTGTTTATTGACTCCACTGCAATGTATGATTTACTACTCTTGAATCAACATGGTAGATTAATGATGGCACCATCATCAGTATATGACAGTGACATCTAGTTCTCAAATTTGCAGCAGAGAACTCATTTACTGTCTTTTCAAAGATGATTAAAACCTCATGCTACTTAGCAACAATGAAAACCTATCTAAAAAGGCCACTTTTGCTGCAGGATTCGTGGTTAAAAGAAGTGAGCACTTTGGAGGTGGGTCCTTAGGCCTTGCCAGGTAGGTGGAACACAGGACAGTGTGCGTCTGGGGCACAGCGGGCCCTCCAGCCTCCCCCCGCAGGTCGGTGGTGCTGCATCTAGGAGAGCCCCACACCTGCCAGTCGGCAGAGTGGTGTACAGTAAGGAGCTCCCAATGGGTCCCCGGCCCTCCTCCCCATCCGTTATCCACAGTGCTGTCTCGGTGACCTCGCGGAGCCACAGAGTTCATAGCTTCTCTTGTGTAAGGAGCCCTTGACGATTCCCCACTGCCTGCTCCTGTAGTGCACACTCTCTACTGGGGCACATGCAGTCTTGTACAGTTTGCCACCTGTCTTCCAGCTCTCCTGGGCTGTCTGTACTCTCCGCAGGGAGCTAATGTTCAGGATGATTGTCAGATTTTTGCAAGGGTTCAACGAGCAAATGTACATGGAGTACTTAATAAGTACCTTTTGAGCTCTTATCATCTTACCAGGCACCAAGGACTGGACTGGGTGCTTATCTGTATTCTTTCATTTAGTCTTCATCTAACCCTGTGTGATATGGATGTTTTTATAAACCTCATTCTATAAATAAAATGATGAAAAATTTAAAATAAAAACAGATTTGGAAAGGTCAGGCAACTTGCCCAAGGTCACACCTATAGATAGAAATGGAATTGTAATTTTATCTACCCAACTCCGGAACTGATGCTTTAATAGACTTCCCTGCTGCCTGGCATACTGCCTGGTGTACAATTCCAGTTGATTAAATATTCATTTAAAAAATCCATTACTGTAAAACCTACAGTATCTGGGAAGTGGCAGGTTTTCTTTGCTTCCCTCACCCACTAAGGCCAGAGGATGGACCCCTTCCTCGGCTCTGTGTCTACACCCCAGGCCCTCTCTGCTGGCCACTTCTGTCTGGCACTCACCTCGCCGTGCTCTGGTCATGTCTGTGTGTCTGACTTTGGCTGGTGACAGTTCCTGGGCACAGGCCTTGTGTGTCCACTGTCTCCATCCTCAGAGCGGGACTTCTGGGCAGCACTCAACAACCGCCGCGCCACTGCAGGGCCGAAGCTGACCCCGTGCAGAGCCCTGAAGCGTGTGGAGTGGCTCCTTTCTCAAAAACACTGACCTCCTGTTGCCATGCAATGTTAACTGCACTGACCCTTCAGCTAACACCCCACAGCGGCTTGCTGAAGGAGCAGAGCCAGACTTAGAAAGGAGACAGGTTCTCCCTTTTGCTTCAGTCCTCCTTCCCTCCATTAAATGAGAAAATTTTCTTGCCAGGTGAGAAAGCAATGGGGTCGAAGTAGAGAAGAGGTGTTTAAAAATAGTAAAGCAGAATGTAAACCCTCCCTTAAAGCAGTGGTTATGCCTGGTGTCAGGTTTGCTAAGACTCAGGTATGTTTTGTTGGTTCTCTGATAGTTTTTGCAATATTTTGCACACACCGTCAGACATACATTCACAGCATTTCTGAGAGGTTAGAAAATGAGGAAATGCTCCTAATTCCGGACATCTAGGACTTCAGGAGAAGGACTGACGAGCACGTGGTCATGCAGTGCATCAGTGAGAGCTCCAGGAGTAGAACCACCATCAGGTTCCCTGATCGACTGCGTAAAGATAGACGAGGGTGGCACAGCTGACAAGTCGTTATTATTGCCAATGTTCACAGGCTATTTTTTCATGCTTAATAGTGAGGGTAAAAATTTATAAATACTTCTGTGCTTTTGATCATTATGTCATATTATGTCAAAAATACCAGAAGTCCTTCAAAACTGACACTCTGCCCTAAAACGTAAGAGTCGATACACATCACCACAAAAGCATCCATTATAGAAAACATCCCCTGGATAGTCATTGTTTGGCATTTTTAATAACTTGTTTTTTCTAAAAACTTGTGTGGCGGGACCCTCCATCTCTGAGTGAGTCAACAGCTGTAAGGTCTGAAGCTGCTACAGTAACACTCTGGGGGAAGAACGCAGTTACGGTGTGGAAGAAAACAGTAGTCAGTGTGGCCTTGCTAGAAATTGCAGTCGCACGCTTGGAGAGGGGAAACCTTCGGCTCTGCGAACTCAGACGGGCCTTGGAGCCTCACCCACCGTGTTTTCCCTGCTCCTCTGGCTGTGGGCAGAGGGCAGCTCAGCAGAGCTCCCCAGTGAGCAGCACCAGACGGCCAGCAAAATGCTGTTTCCACCTTCCATTTCCTCACCTGCAATCTGGAGAACAGGCTACTGTCCTTCGCCACCAGCTCATCGCACAGATGAATCGCACATTTATAAACGAGGGTCAACTCACAGACTCTTGGAACTGAAAAAGACCCACAAACAGGAACCCAACCTCCCCGTTTCAGCTGAGGAAACTGAGGCAGAGGAATGGCTGCCGTGCCAGTGAGTCGTGCTTCTCATCCTGGAGTCCAAGCCTGGGCCCAGACTGCTTTGTTGTTCTTAGGCTGTGGTGGGCTGTGGTGGGCTGTGGTGGGGTCCTGTTTGTTTTCTTACCTGGTAGCCACAGCGGAAGTGATGGGCACGTGTGCAAGTCGTGGAGGAGACACGATGAGCTGGGAGAGGAAGTGACAAGACAACAGCCCAGAAAGAGGAGGGTCAAGGAAGAGAGTGTGTCAGAGGCGTGTGGCATGCCCAGCAGACCCCAAAGTGGAGAGCTTTCAATGAGCCGATTTGAACTACCTATTTAAATATCTACTAGAATTGTATTATGTGTAGAATTAGAAAAACACATTCCTTGCTTTCCCAATTTGCAGCACTCTTTTAATTCCAAGCCTGGGTGCTCTTGGCCTTGAGCACAGAAACTGCTTTCTGCCGCGGTGGGAGCGGAGAACGCAGGGAGGATGAGAAGGAGGCGGGGGCCACGTCGGCGTGGAGGTGGCTGGAGAAGAAGGAAGTGCTGGCTAACTAACTGTGTCAGATCCTGGCTCAGCAATGGGAGGTTAGAGAGGCCGGGGAGAGGGCAGGAGACAGGGCTTGAGGGGCAGGAGGAAGAGCCCAGATAACACTGTGTGTGCTGTGAAAACTACTAACCCTTCCGAGATACTGACTCCTGCAGTTCCTTCCTGTCCGCATCTGCATCCCTGGAATATACATGGATATAAACATGTCAGTGTGCAGAGACGTAAATCTAAATAGCAGCCTGTGGTTTTCCAGAATCTCACAACCATCTTGGAGTGACTGATCTATGTGCGGCAGATAACTGAGGTTTGCACGTGCATGAATGGCCCGCCAAGTCCAGACAGCGAATCGCCGGCTTGAGGAACGTTCACCCTGAACTGTCTGGTTCCCTATTCGTTTGTCAGTTACTGGGTGGCTTTTTTGGGGGGCAACAAAAAACTTACCAAAATATTTTGGAGGTTTTAACTTTTAAGTAGTCATGAATTTAGTTGCAAAAGGTAAACTATTCTATGCATGTGAGTCTAGATTGAGAGCATTTAGTCACCATTTAAACATTTTCATTGCATTTTAGTATTTATTCATTTAATTTATTCAACAGATGTTTACTGACTAGCTACTGTGTGCCAGTAATGAGCTAGAGCATGTCGTAAAAGATCACATTAAGATTTGAACATAATAAACGCTCAATGATTTTTCAGCACAGATTTACTTGGGGAACATATTGCTGTGATAGTCATTTAATTACCAATGGA
>PVJO010007778.1:0-79576 GCA_004026905.1 Hystrix cristata | reverse complement strand
ATATGGGGCACTTGGAACCACAACCACACACACACACATGCACACACACACACACACACACACGCACACAACTTCTCTAACAATGACATCACATCAGAGAACTGAGCTTTCTAAATTTCTGAAGTTAGTATTTTGGGTGATGTTAAAGCTATGTCTGCTCAAATCACAAGAACAGTTAAGAGTATTTCAAAAATTCTTTGAAAATATTTTTGCTGAAGAAAATGTATCATGGCAGATGCATTTCCTAGATAAGAGGAGGTGAGAGTTCTTTTGTATGTCTCTAAACCTGCTTTGCCGTGAGATGCCTCCCAAAGTGAGTTCATTAGTTCAGGAAAGGACCCCAGTGACCCGGGGCTGACATGCACGAAAATGAGATTCAAACACACACACACACACACACACACACACACACACACACACACACGTGCCCAGAGCATCCCCTCACCTTCTGTCTTTTTTCTTCCTCCTTTTTTTTCTCCCTCCCTCCATCCTTCCTTTACAACATCAAATGTGTGCAACACTTACAGGCCATTTCCTGGATTTGTGCCTTGGACATCAGGAAATAGTGATGATAGCTAGGACTTGGCTCTGCCCAATCCAGCTACGCCTACATAGCAAGGCCTGAGGATATTTTTCGAACTCTGACGTCTTTATGGAGAAACATGCCCCATGCTGATGTGTCTGATTCCAACCACTTGGAGCGGACCGGATGGCATCCCAGTCCTCAACGCGATCGTGGGGGACTTTGCAGCTGGCGTTGCTAAACCAGCGCAACCAAGAGCATGGCTGAGCTGACCTGGGATCCTCAGCCCCAGACTTCGCGATTCTCTCCTGTGGGGACATGCCCGCTGTGGTCTCCTCAGCCAGGGAAGGATGCCCAATTTCCTTTTGCTAAGTCATCTGATTTCTTTCTGCTAACCTTGGTTTCTTCTTGGTTTTTTGTTGTTATCATTGTTCAATTTTATTTTTAACTATTGTACATCTCTTATGGTGCTTAAGTTATAAATAAATGTATAAACTTTATCGTAAATATCTATGTATAAGAAAAAACATAGTATATATGGAGTTTAATACTTCCCAGAATTTCGCACATTTACTAGGGGTCTTGGAACATGTTTTCCCCAGATAAGGAAAGACTGTTCTACTAAGAACAGGAAAGAAAAATGGAGCCTTTTATTTGGGTTTCTGGGCAAAAGGACAGAAAAAAATAATAAATTTCCCCGCCCTAGCCTCCTCAGAGTGGTTCTCCCATGAAAGAGTGCCATGGTGCGGGACTTCCTGTTTCGCATAGATAACAGGAAGTCTCAGTCCTTTGCTACTCTTCAGTTGGTGGCAGAGGCAGGAGTCTTGGTTTCTTCTCACATGCATGTCTGAAGCTCAAGTTTTGAGGTCCAAAGTTTTAAGAATTCAATTCCTGGCTGTCTTACTGAACGGAACCGTGTGGTGACCAGCTTCCTGCCTCTGACTAGAGGACCCTTAGTCATGGCCTCTCCTGGCTCTCTTCTTCCTGTGGGGCAGGAAGGTTTCTCCTTGCATCACCTTCTGCCAGGTGTCTAATGAAAATGGCAACAGCCGTGACCCTCCTCATAAAACACTATTATGCATGTGTTCAGCCAGCCCTGTCCAGCATTAAGTGCTAATTACTGCCTAATTTGGTGTCTGTCAGAGCTGCACAGTTCTCTCATAAACACTAAAAATTAGCTGGCATGGCTGAGACAATAGGTTGTTTCATCTTTTAATAGCCTGTGAATTTGCACTGATTTGATTCAACAGGTTTCCACAACTGGGTTTTGATATTTTATTCTTCTTATGCACCGTTTGCTGCACAACCTTTGCTTCCCACCTCTAGCTGGGTCCGCGTCGCTGCTTACCACTCTCACCTGCTTCTTTACCGTGAGCAGGTCCTCACACGGATCTCTTCGGGAATATTGGGACCAGGCTTTTGGTTGATGCTCCTTTAACGATGGTTTCTTAGCAACCATAGATTGTTTTCCTTGTCTTCTGCCAATTGATTCTCTGCTCACTGCTTTCCGTGCCATGTTTTTCAAACTCATCGTTGGGAAGAAATATTGCTGATGAGCTCAAAATGTCACGCTCCTTTTCCCCCGCCACAAAAAATTTAACCAAAGGAGACCGTTACACGACTATCTCATTTGCACTTTGGATTCATGATATTTGTCAGTATTATTAGGTGGAGTTTTTTTTATTTTTCATTTTTGTTTTTTGGCACTATTGGGGAGTGACCCCTGTGTCCCCACCATAACCCCAGCACGCAACTCCCAGCATGAGAGTGTGGTGGCGGGGCCCTCACGACCGTGGCACCCTGAAGCCGGCTCCCGACAGCTCTGTTTCACACAGCAAGATGACACACTTGTTTTTCCTGGCACATGCATCTGAAGTGTAAATTCTCTGTTCAGAAACATGTTTTAATAAGTTTTGTTTAATTTTGTTGGCTCCTAATTCAAATAGCAAACTGCTTTAATAGTCAGTGACTAATTTCAGGTTCCTATTCATGTGGGAATTACTCAAAGCTCCTCTTAAAACTATGCTGCATTCAGCAGGGTGACTCATCTTTTCCCAATTCCAGCTCTAATAACAGGGATTATCCAGTGGGCACTTCAAGAAATGAGTGAGAGTGAATTAGGCTGGTAAATCACTCTCATTTCTCTTCTTTTGAAGAGGATTATTTTTCTACCCCCTCCTTAAAAAACTGAAGTGTAACACGTAGAAACAAGTGTAGACAATTTTGGGGGTGTGAGCCCCCCAATGGAAAGGCACCCAGAGCAAGGACCAGGAGGTGATGAGCACCCTGCAGCCCCTGGGGGCCCCTCGACTTCTGTCTAACTCCATGGGTGAGTTTTGCCTGCCTTTGAAATTTTATACAAATGGAGTCATAGACTGTGTACTCTGAGTTTTTCTTTTCTTTTCCCCATTCACTGTTAGGTTTGTGAGTTTCACACATACGGTGAAGTTTAGCAGTCATTTGTTTGTTTGTTCATATATTGTTTGAGGTGAGATTCTGCTAAATTACCAAATCTGGCCTTGAACTTGCAATCCTCCCACTTTAGCCCCTCAAGCCACTGGACGACCGAGATGCACCACTGCAACTGGCTTTAGCAGTTGTCTTTTTATTTTCACTGGTGTGCAGCATTCTGTATGAGTCAGCTTTCCCATTGCTGGGACACAATACCTGACACCTACAACTTAAGGTTGGCTCACGGTTTCAGGGGACTCAGTCTATGGCCAGCTGGCTTTGAGACAGAAACATCATGGTAGAAGGGAATGAGTATTTCTTACATAAATTCAGAGCCACAGTCTATTTGCCCCATTAAATAGTCTTTAGTTGACCTAGCATGCACAAGATTCTGAGTTCAATCTCCACCACACACACACACACACACACACACACACAGACACACACACTCACGACTAAATAGCGTTTAGTTGGAATTCAACTTCTCTGCAGTTATGTCTCTCTTTCTTCTTTACACATGCTAAAATTCTTGTGTTGAATATTTACTTATCATTTTATTTTTCATTTTGCTGTTTTACCCCTTTGGTTGCATTTTTATACGCAGTATATCAAGAGGAATCTTCAAATTCTAACAAGCAGGTTTGATCCATTTGTTGTCCTGCTATGCTGCCACCTTGTACACTTGGCATTTATTCTGTTCACTGCTCCCTTTCTCATCTGCCCTTTCTTTAGAGAAATATGGTTAGCTTGCACTCATCTTCTGAAAGGGTTTTGGACATTGACATTATAAGTTTAATCCTATTAGAGCAGTGCTTTCCAGAGTGGGGTTTGACACAGCACTCATCTTGTGAGATGTTCTGTAGAAAAATAAGAGATCTGTGGTCAAATATTACATGGTACAAATCCCTTTAGAGATGTCTAAAGCACAACAGTGTGATAAGGACCCCGAGAAGTCCTGCAGTTGTGGGGCTTTCTGTTTTCCTGGTTTATTATTAATTTTTGGAGAGCTTTGTGGTGGTTAATTTTAGATGTCAACTTGAAGGATCTAAAGATTCTCAAATGGCTGGTGAAACATTGTTTTGGGTGTGACTATGAGGGTATTTCCAAAGGAGTCTGTCCTGTAAGTTGGTGGACGGAGACAGGCGTATCTGCCCTCCATGTGGGTGAGCACCAGCCAGTGGGTCAAATGTGTGCATGGAAAAATAAATGGTGGAAGTGAAGGCAGACCTTGCCTGGGAAAGATGCGTGATTCCTGAAGCCCTGGAGCTGAGAAAGAAGTAGGCTCTGGGGTGAGGCCAGGAGGAAATTGCTGCTTCCCAAGCAATGTTCAGAATCAAAAGCAATGTTTTGAGTTGGGCTTTTTTTGTGCTGCCAGGTCCCACTTGGCATGGGACACTGCAGCTGGCGTGTCTAGGCCTATCCGGGTAGAAATCGCCTCTGTGATCAACCTCTTTGGTACACAGGGGGAGCTTCTGGGTGAGACAGTCTCTGATTTTACCCTTCTCCCTATTCCTTGTGAGCGTCTGCAGTTTCCCTTATACCAAAATTAACTGGAGACAATAAACTTTCCTTTTCCCTTTGTTTGATTCTGAAATATTTATTTATGCCTTCACATAATCTCAACAAAACTCATCTCAACTTCTAATACTGAATGATGAGCCATGTTCTAAATGAACGACAAACCCAGAAAAATCGCCAATGAGCATGAAAAGAATCAGGAGGTCAAGGGAAGGGAAATGACTTGTGGGATTAAAATAAAGGTGCCTGTCCAGGTGAAATAGACACTGCGAGTATTAACAATTGGCTGAAGGCTCTTTTGCTCAATGAGTATAGAAATCACAAAGGGGAGAGTGTAGCTTTTTTTAGTGATAATGGCCCTCCACTACAAATACCACTGGCTATCAGTTCTTTGTGCTAGTCGCCCTCCAGTACTCTTCCGGCAGCTGGAGCCTGCAGTCACCCACAGGCTTTGGGAGCGCTTCCAGCCTCCAGAGATGGTGGCTCCCAGCAACTCTCCTTTGCTTTGCATTGTTCTCCAGCTGCTAGTCACACTCAGGGTCACCAGCCCTGGCCGTTGGCCACTTTGGGAATCAGCAGGCTTTGGTATTAGCAGCTCTTAGCGTTAACAGTTCAGCCTTCTCTACTTTGATAGAAATCATGGATGGGCAAAAATACGCTGCCTGAAAGAGGCTTTATTAAGATTTATGCTGCACTGTAAAGAGAAACATACGGATTGACCCTCTGTGGGAATGAGAATGTTGCTTATGAAGGAAAAAAGGCAGCTTCGTGCACACAGTGTCAGACTTTCTGTTTGGTTACGGATAGAGGTGGAACTCCTTGAAGACCCTGTTAAGGCAGCTGCAGAGGGATGGCGTCATCTTGAATGGACCTGCACAGGATGAAAACTGCTGCAGCCCAAGCAAATGTCTCCCAGACCAGCTTTTGGGCATCTGATGGGCTGAGGTCTCCTGCGAGGCATTTGGGGCCACCATGGAAAGAAGACAGATAAAACGTACCTTCTGGGGTTCATCCAGCTCTTCTGCCTTCTCTCACAAGGAAGCACAAAATTTAAATTACCAACAAAATTCTAAAGGACCTGGCCTTTCTCAAAAGATGACTCTGTTTGAGATAAGAAGAGATGGATTTCACAGACAGACAGGATTGCAGTATTTGGGATTCCAGGGGAGATGGGGAATCTCCCACTGCAGAAGTCTGAGTCAGTGAAGTAGAAGACCAGGCCAAGAGCCAGGCGCTGACGAATAAAGACATAAGTCCATGAATTCACACAATGAGCCCTTGAGTATCTCTTCCGAGCCAGGCAATATTTTGGAAGTCAGATTAAAGCAATGGACAGAACCAAGTCCAAGCTTGGAATTTGTGTTCTAAAAGTGGGACGCAAGTAACAAAAACAAATACACATTATAACGAGTGGAAATGCATGCTGTGAAGAAAAATACAACAGAATAAGGAGAAGAAAGGTCTTGCTGGGGTGTGTTGGGGTCTGAGCGCTTGTGACTTTCCAGAATGTATATGTTGAAACCCTGAGATGACAGCATTAAGCAGCGGAGTCTTTGGGAGGAGGGCGGAGCTGTCTTGCACAGGTGGGATTCGTGTTCGTGTAAAGAGCCTGAGGGAGCTTGTTTGCCCTTCTCGCCTTGTGAGGACTAAGCAGGAAGTCAGCAGTCTGCAACCTAGAGGAGGGCCCACTCCAGACCCCGACCATGCTGATGCGTTGGTCTCGGACTTTCCAGCCTCCAGAACTGTGAGAGGTAAATGCCACCCGGGTTGTGGAATTTTTATGAAAGTTCCAACGGATTATGTTAACATGGGGACGGCCTTTCAAAACAGGGCAGTCAGAGAAGGCTTCTTGGTTAAGTAATGCTTCATAAAAGCCTGCGATAAAAGTGAGAGCACAGAAAGGACTACGTGTTCTCTACAGGAAGCCACAGGAGCTACAGGAAGAACATTCCAGGCAGAGAGCAGCAAGCTTAGCACCAAGGCCCCGGGGTAGGAACGCACACACATTCTGAAGGATGACTCTGCCTTGTCTCCCTCCCGAGCCCTTTAATTCCCCCCTTCCGTCTTTCCCAAGGAGTAACCTAGCTTGCTTATAGATGAACAGAAACACAGTCTTAAGCGATTTGCCAAAGTTGTTTGTCAGGCAAGTGAAAGGTGCTTGTAGGTTAAGTTTAGGATGCTGAACATAATCTACTTGAGGAGCGAAGTTGGAGTGCGTGTGAACAAACTGATCAAGAGTTGACCATCATTGGCTGGTGGTGGCAGATGGGGTTCATTATACTATCTTTTCTACTCACTTTTTATGTATTTGGAAATTTCCATAATAAAAAAAAAATGAAGAGCAAATCAAGCTGGTAGGTTGGGGAGGGCCCTGAGCAGTCAGGGTATGGATTGTAAGGAACAGGAGGCTCACACCTGTGCTTCCTGCCTGGACCAGCCCTCGATGCTGTAAGGAACCCACCAGTCTGCCTGTAGCAAGGTCCAGCTCTCTACCCCGACTGCCTGCCTTTCTGAAATGGCCAGAGGAGAAGTGAATCTGGGGATGAGACCCTTTCTGTCCTCTCCACCTATTGCCTAACCCTATCCTACGCGTCTCCCCTCTTTTCCTCCTATAGTGATTGGTATAACCGGGCAACAGGGAGGATCTACTAAGGACTTTACAGTTGGAAAAATCAGACTCTCCCTGCAAAGAGTTAAATTAACTGCGTGATGTGTGGAGATTTGCAGAACATCACTGCAGAGCCCTATAATGGGTTTTGAGCCATTAATGGAGGAACCAGACACTCATTTGTCTAATGAACAGGTTTGAAGGTCATATTCCTTTCTTTTGCATGAATGCATAGCCCCTTTTAAAGTCATTAAAGTAATATCTTGTACAAACAGTAAGCATCCTCTACATCTGCTCTCCAGCCAGTAATGTGTCATGCAAGAGCTTCTAAAAGTACTTTAGATGCCAATGTCTGAGCATCTTATTTTATTTGCAAGAATTAGAATGTATTTGAAATTGTCTTTGCAACCTGCCACAGTCACTCTTATGCATTCTGACGCATGTTCCTAAGTGTGGAGGGGAGGGTGGAATCCAGGGTCCTCCCGGGTCATCCAGGGGAGGTTGTGCCCACCCGAGCACTGTCCATCATTTCTCTTGCGGTGGGGACTAGGAAGGTTAAATCGTCTGCTGCAGAGGCTAAGTGATCACTAATTGAATTGAACACTGAACCTTGCCATTTCTATGCAGAAGAATGGAGATAACAAAATGGATTCCCTGCCATTTCTTTGAACAAAAAACCCTCACCCAGAGGAGACAGTGTGTGTGAACTGAGGGATAAATTGCTCTCTTTGCTTATAAGCGTTTTCAGGAAAACCACCACTAAGCATTCTCTTACCGGCACATCAAATGCTTGTTTTGTTAAAAGGTATTGATAATGATGAATTGGCCTGGGATAAAAGGTTTATGGTGGGGGGTAATTTTATTGATCTGGGTCTGGCTGTTCTCTTGGACGTACAATATTATTTTCAGCAAATCGATTGTATCTGGTTTGGGAAGGCTTTGCACTACGTTTGTCTTAAATTGTATTTAAATAATTGATCACAGTTTGTATTTGTTAATGACCTTTAACTGAACTGTCACTAACCTGTGTTGGGTCTCGCAGATCAATTTTGTGGGTGGCTCATTAGTCTTTGTGACCTTCTAAAACTGCCTGGTGTTTTTCTACATTTAAATTCTCTATACAGTGTTAAATTCAGAAATCAGATACTCTGGGTTTTTTTTTTTTTTCAAAAAAAATTATTAGAAGACACGTGTTTCTCTTCTCTTCACTCTTATGTGGTAGAAAGTTCATTTATGTGCATGGCCCACCCTCCGTACATGTCTCTATGGTCAAAATTCCCCTTCTTATCAGGATGGCTTCATACTGGATTAGAGCCCACCTTAAGGATCTCATCTTGACCTGATTACCTCTGTGGAGACCTATTTCCAAGTAAGGCCACATTCTGAGGCACTGGTGATAAGGACTTGGATATACAAAGAATGCTCAAAAAACACCACAAATGCTGACATTTAATTTTCTTTTGTTTTACAGTGGAAGACATGGCCATCAGTCATGCTCATATTGCTGCCTTTCTCTTCAAGCACACTTATCCCATGTTCTTGCCACTTTCTGATGTAGTTCTGGAGTCCTCTTTTGTGAGTGTCTTTACAAGATGTGATAAATACGAATGCTGCTGCTGGGTGCTATCCAATAGAAAGGCAGGCTCATGAAAACATGATTTTGTGTCCTCATCCACCGTATTCACCAAATCTAGCACTGTGAAACTTCTGGCTTTTCCCCAAAGTCAAAATAACCATGAAAGGGAAACACTTTGAATCAATTTGGGACCTCGAGTCAGCCATAGCTGTGCAACTAAAGACACTCATAAAGGTCTTCCAGAAATGCTTCAGAAAATGGCAATGACGATGGGGTAAGTGTGTTCAAACCGAAGGAGGGGGTTATTCTGAAGAGGATTAATAGCAGTGTGTCTCTTACTGTAATAAATTTTTAAAATTCAAACACACACTGTATTTTTCAGTCACATCTTATATCCTTTTTGGGGGCATCGTTCAAACCATAACAGGGGAAACTGAAGAAAATACTCAATTTCTTTTGAGGTAGAGATGCAGAGGTGGGAATCCCAGGAGACCAAGCCCTTTCATGAAGAATGATGAGAGAATTTTTGGGAATAGCAAGGTCTGCCGTTACATTTGAAAGAATCCTTAATTCCAATCACCATCATTTTCCTGATGTTTTCATTAAATGACCTGCACCCAGCCAGGACACATGAGTGAGAAGAAGACTGGTGACAGTGGCTAGTGTCCTGAGGAACTCTGTGTCGGCCAGTGCTGGGTCTCTTTCTGGAGACGATGGAGCATGGTCACAAACCGGGGACTCTGTCACATTTGTCATGTAGAGCGGTGCCTGGGAGCTGGAGACAGCTCAACCAACATTTGTGGAATAGACACACATGTGACCAGCACCCCACCTGTGGGGAAGGGATGTTTGGGTTTGAGAGGGCGCATTTATAATAGGTGCGAAGGACGCTTTCTGTGGTTTATCCACCCAACTCACATCGCAGGCAGAGCACTGCCATTCCGACAGTTTGTGGCGAGGGGGTGCGAGTAATTTCATTTGGAAATTAATGGAAAGCCCCTCCCTCAAACAATGGAGAACTCAGGAATCTTTGTGGTTACTGTAGACATTAGACTTGCTCAGGTCAGGGTCATACACAGGCACAGACCTTCAGTGTGCTGATGAGTGTGGATGCTATTCCCCCACAGAACCAACATATAAACAAAATACAGAACTTTTCCATGACACGAAGAAGCTCCTTCGTGCCGCCTTCGCATCAGCGCCAACACTACTCCCCAGGCAACAACTTCCCTACTGCCCTTCACGGAGCCCAGTCTTACCTGGTCCAGAGTGTCGTATGAGCGTGGTTGACGGCAAATGCTTGTCGCATCTGTGTGATGTGTGGATTGACAGTTTATTTTCGTCTGATTGAGATGCAGTTTTGACTGGCATTTGAGTTTTCCAGTTTTTATCCGTTAGGAATGAAACATCTAAAAACATTCTTAAAGCCCTTTAGTAATATACATTTTCATTTCTCTTGAATAAACGTGATGAAGTGCACTTTTGCTATGTGTGTTTGAATTTATAAGACGCTACCAGGTTCTTGGAAAGTGGCGATAGTATTTCACCCTCCATCAGACGTAGATATCACAAATACTTTTCCTGAGTTGGCAGTTTTCCTTTTTGAACAGTGCCGATTAGCAGAAGTTTACGTGTTGCTTGTGTCCTGTTCCTTCCTGCTCCCCAAGTCTCTTTCCCTGTCCCTCTCAGCCTGCTGATCCTGGGCCTGTTGGAATGTGTGCCTGAGAGCCAGATACATTCTCCTCCCAAGGAGAGCAAGGAGAGCAGCCTTTTCCTGCAGAGGGCCAAGAAGGGCTAGCTCCGCACTCATTCATTCCACAAACATCTATCCTGCACGTATCACACTGTGCGAGCTCCCCTGCAGGTAGCAGAGAGATCAGTGAGATAAGCAAAGTTTCTGTTCTCAGCTCATTTGACTTGAGGAAACAGGAAGTAGGCAAGTAAGAGATATATCTGCTTGCAGTATGTAGAGAATTCTTTTGAAAGAGGGTGATAGGGTGATTGAATTGGAAGGAGTTGTCAGGGAAGGTAACATTTAAACCCAGAAAAGAATGTGAAACAAAAGCCAACTACACAGTGATGTGGGAAGAAGAATGAGCTGGTGCAAAGGCCCTGGGGTGGGAGCAGCTTGGTATATAGAAGAATAGATGGAACAGATGACAGCGGAGGAGGATGGCGTCAGGGCCAAACCACACAGGCCTCCCAGGCCATGGTGAGAAGGGAGTATATTTTGTTTTTCTCTCAACTAGAAGTCATTGGCATTGGGGTGCTGCTGACTTGGACTCGGATGGCCATGGGGTGGCAAGAGACAGGCGTGGATGGCTTTGGTTGACATCTTTGCTGGTAGATGGTATGGGATTTGCTAGCGGTTTAGATGAGGGATAAAGAGAGTGGGATGGAAGCCTCCAGGCTTGTCTTAGGCTTAGGTTAGGAAGCTGCTTCCCTCTCCCGCCAGGAGCCAGAAGAGGAGGAGCAAACTCAGATCCCTGTTTCCAACCCAAACTTGAAAGACTACTTTGCCTCCCTTTCCTGGAGAAAAGCTGCTCTGCCCGCAGGGCCTCCTGTTGCTCTGACACCCTGGGGCTGCTTCCTGGCACACCGTCTGCCATTCAAAGACTTGTCCCGGAAGGAGGGAGCTGAAGCCTCGAAGAGCCCCAACACAAGACCGCACTCTGCAGCCCAGGACAGTGTGTGCCTCCATCAGGCCTCGCTTGTCCCCAGCTTTCTAGATTTTCAGGAGCAAAGGAGGTAAGATAGAGCCAATTTTACTTGCTTTTTAGGAGGATGTTCCATTGGCATTTGGAATCCGGTATCCCCATGTCAGATTCACAGCACCATCACATTGCTTGATAAATTAAGTAGGGATTGGATTGTCCTGCTTAGTTCTGATGATTAAAAAATCATTCCCTGCACAAATTAATATATCAGTGAATCTTTAGGAGAAAGGAACCCTTCCTGTAGCTGAAAAAGGCAAGCAATTTCAAACAGAAATAGCTTTTATAGCCCTTTGTAATTTCCCACAGATAGCTATTTAATTTGTTCATTATAATTAAGGTGGATTTCATGAGAAGCTGCACAAAACATTTTCTTAAGCTGAGTTCAGTCATATGTACCAGTGTGGAGGGTCGAGGACATTTCACAGTGGGGAGGACCTTAGAGGCAGGGACACCCTGCAACATGATGTGAGCAAGACAGTCCCTGTTTGGCTCCATTGTCCTGCGAACTGTCCACTCAGGACCCCCCTTGGCCCTCAAGAGTGTGATCATTTGGCAGATGTAAAAAGAGAAGTGACAAGTGACAGTCTGATCGTGAGAAGACACCAGACAAACCCCAGTTGAGGGCATCCTGTGACATGCCTGACCGGCATTCCCCAAAATCTTCGAGGTCACAAAGAGCAGAAGGTCTGAGAGATGGTCACGGAGAAGAGGGCGACTTGACAGCCAAATGTACTGCAGTGTCCTAGACGGGATCTTGGAACGGCAGAAGGTCATCGTGGGAACCCTGAAGACATATGAGTGAAGTGGAGTTTAGTTCACCAAATATACAAATTCTGATTCATTCAGTGTAATGAATGGATCACACGCATGTGAAACGTTAGTGCTAGGGGAACCGGATATAACTCTCTGTAGTCTCTCTCCAGTTTTTCCAGAAGTCCAAAATTGTAAAAAATTAAAATTTAGGCTGGTTTGTAAGTGCCTGTAATCTCAGCACTGTGAGAGGCTGATGCAAGAGGATTGCAAGTTCAAGCCTACTGGGGAACTTAGCAAATTAGATGCTTTCTCAAATTTTTTTTAAAAAATTGAAAAAAGAGGGGAGCTAGAGATTTAGTCTGTGCAAGGGCCCTGGATTCAGTTCACAGTACCAACCAACCAATCAATCAGTTGATTTTTTTTTTTTTTCAAATCAGGGGGGATATGCAAAGTGCAACAACCTGTAGAAAATCTGAGGTTTCCTGGTTGGGTGTCCAGTTTGTTTCCAGGCATCTTCCTCCCCTGTGGCACAGTCTGTATCCACATGTGTGTCATGTATGGAAATCTAGCAGAACACTCTGACAAAACTCTCCTATCATTCAGAATTTTCAAGAGCTTTGTAACATTTCACTTTTTTAAACAACAAAACCATTCGCCTTAAACAATGTTGACTCAACAAGGTTTTAGTCCATGAAAGAATCGTATCACTATTTACCAAAAACAGAAGCATTTTAAAATTCTTCCTTCTCCCTCCATCCCACATTAAACACCTGCCTGATTTCCAGGCTCTGTGAGCAGCGTCCACAACCAGTAGAAAGCGTGTGTCCAAACAGCATTCTTCTGACCCATTTTCACATTCGAGACTTTTATTTTATTTACCTTTCAAAATCATTGTGAAGACTAAGATGAGCACAAGCAAGCTGAATTTTACTGATGGTGTCTTCAATTATTCATAGTTCAAGGCAGGAAGAAACAGGCTTCCTCATTAGAGGGAGTTCCCGGGCGGGGCAGGTGGCACCCTCCATTTGCAAGACTGTTACACATTGCTCAGTGTAAGAATTCACACCATCCTGGAGATGGACAGCAGGAGGAGGCTAGCAAGCCTTTCCCTCAGGAGCGCCAGTGAGCATGGGTGGAATCAGAACGAATCGTGGGCAAGGGATGTTTGCAGGGGTCGAGACTCTGATGTGCTGGTTCAGGCACACACCTGGCAGGGCCCCGACTACCATTTTGAACAGCTCAGTGTTCCTTTCCTCCATCCCCGCGTCCTGCCCACCTGTATATTGTCTGGGGAACCGAGCGTGAGACCCAGATTGATAGCCTGGCCCTGCGGCCTTGGCCCTGCAACAGCATCCCGATGCGCTGCACAGCCGCAGTGCCACCTCGAGGCTGTCGTGTGGTTGGGATGGAGCGAGCATCCCTGGTGTGGTCCTGGCCCTCGGACTGAGTCTGAACCTGCAGCTCCGCTGTGAACCACGGGGCATCCTAAGAACTACCAGAGACTGAGGAAAGATAGTCTTAGTCCCCCACATAAACTAGAGCCTGACTCCATGGGAAAGATGCTGAATCGGTGTTGGAAGACTTGAGTTCTGATTTCACCAGCTGTACAGCTTAGACCAGGCAGCTTCGCTGCTCGGCAACGTCCTTTTGAGGCTGAGTGAGAAATACGTATGAAAGTACCTTACAGTTTGGGGAGACCAAGGCCCTTTGAGTGAATCTGCTGGAAATGACTTGCCTTCCAGCACCAGCACGTCTTATCTTCTGCAGCCAGAGTTCCCTCCCAAGCTGCTCCTGTGGATGGAGGGCCTCTTGCCAACCTGCGCTGGCCAGACGGGAGGAGTCAGCCACCTCTTCTTCCAGACACCCATCTATGATGCTCCTGCTCTGCCTCTGGTGTGTCATAGAAGTCTATTTGTCCACAAGGCGGTTTGATCGTCTCCAAGAATCAATCTGTCTCTCTCTCCTGTCTCTCTCTCTTTCTCTCCCCCTCCTTCCCTCTCATTTTGATGCCAGGGACAGACCCAGGGCTGTGTGCATACCAGGCAAGCATTCTGCCACTAACCTTAACAAGCACTCCATCCCCGACCTTAACAGGCCCCTGGTGAGGGCTCCTGAAGGACCTGCCGATTGATGATTATTAGTTGTCCGCTGCACTCTGATCACCAAGAGGACGCGCCATGGAGGTGGCTCCTGTGGAGGTGTAAAGGGTTGCACAGTCCATTCTAGGGTTAGATGTCTCCTCTGACCTCCCATCTCCAGTGTGGCTGCTGGAGGTGGTTTAGAGCTCCTCTCTGGTTCCCACAACTGTCCTGGGCAAACCTTTAGGGACCCAAGTTGAAGATGATCCTGTCATTTTCGCCTCATGGCTTCCACAGCCCCTGTGGTTGTTTCCATGCCAGCCAACCAGAAGGGAGAAGGAGCGTGGGGAAGGGAGCCTTCATGAGCTGGGCTTGTGGAAAGCACACACTTGACCTCCCATTGTGCTGACTGGAACCAGACCCGTGGCCACAGTCACTAATGGGGCCTGGGAGACAAAGCCCTTTCTCCCAGAAGAAAAGGGAGTGAGTTTTGGTAAATAGCTATTTGCCAAATAACAGCTACGAGTCTAATGAGGAGTAAGGGCCTATTTAACTTGGGGCCATTAGGAATTTAAGAAGTTGTGTGGTGATGGGCAGAACAGCAGGAATACAGGCGTCAAAGACTCTGTCAGAGGGCTTCAGTCTTCTGCCCACAGTTTCTATGGATTTTGTCAGGCACGAAGGTAGTTTATTTAGCCCTGATTGGCTGCACCATGCCATGTACATTGTGCTGTACGCTAGAGATCCCTGCTGAACAATACCAGGATGCTGCCTTCAAGGTCCTTAGAGCCTATGTGGCCAAGAGTTATCTGTGTCCTTGTATTAAGCAGGCTACATTTGCATGGGAGCGTCACACACTGTTATCCTCATAACCACATTTGCATCCTCTTCGGTGGATTTATCAAAGAGCCTTTCCACATAGAACCATATGTTGAAACCCTTGGTGGAATATTAATCAAACATTTTTTCCCTACGCTCTGCAGGCCTGATTGAAAATGTGCCTGCGTAAGTAGCCTTTTTAGGAAAATTACATATCTTACATTGAAGCGAGTAATCAAGTCTTTCTGCTCCCTCACAATGCAAAAGCAGAGATGACAGCTTATCCAAATGAAAAATAGGGTGATTTTATTCTAAGGGGGAGGCAGAGACAGACCAATTATAGCCACGTGTGTGAAGTTACTGAGCCTCTCTGTTTTCTCTTCTGGGGGGATAGTAATATGAGATACCCCAAAGTCTTCTTGCTGGCTTGTGAGGGTCCGAAATGGCTCTTGGTCTGTTCAAATGGGATCAGGAAGACATTTTACAGTATCAGTGTCCGTGTTAAACTGGGAAATGTATCCTTAGGGAGAGTGAAGGTGTGAGATCCAAGGACGAGGGGAGCAATATTCACAGATGGAAAGGGGTCATGTCAGAGATAGTGGGGGGTGAGATCCCCGCCTCTGCATGGATACTCCCCCAGGTTAGCAACAGGAAGCTTTATTTAGCCAAGAACCTGAAGAATAATGGGACAGAATTTGAGAATCTCTCCATCGTGGAGTATGCAGCTGTCTGTTCAGCTGTTGTCCACTTTTCTCAACTACCTTTGCCTATACCAGACAACGCAAGGCCAGGCACACACCTAAAATCTTTAAATCGACTCCTTCCTTTTCTTTCTAATCAGAGGAACCAGTCTGATTTTGTCCAAGGGTTAGAAGGTGTCATGTACAGCTTTGCGGTGATGGCCTTTCCTTGACCGGACAGGTGAGGAAGGGGAATTTTACGTATGAACCGCACAATATGGCAGCATCTGAATTCACTGAAGGACGAGTTGAGCACGAAGCTGAATGTAACAATCCAGGAAGGGGTCGGGGCGAGAACTGACCAAACCCAGGCAGCCCGCGCCAGATAACAGAAATCCAGCTGCCTGGTTACAAGGCAAGCTAAACACAAGAGATGTGAGTAATAACCACAGCGGGAGGACAGGCCAAGACTTGCATTTACCTGAGGCAGGGATTGTTTTTCCTGGTGGCTTTGATTCACTGAGGATCTTACGGTAGATAAGAGGTGCCAATTAAAATGGCCAGGGATGGGGCGGAGAACATCTGTCTGCCTCTGGTCTCCTCCCACTTCTCTCCAGTAAAGCAACTGGATGAGGGAGAGTAATATTCAGGTCCCAGCTAGGCCTAGGAGGTGTCGGGTGGTTTCACTTGCCCCTGCTGTCATGAGGGGAACATATTCTAACTAGTGAGGTGGCCCAAGGAGGCTGAGAGACCAGGACCAGAGCCTGGCACAGTCGATAGCTTGGAGTTGCCTGACCGAGGCCAGCCTCACTAAGTTGACCCTTGTCACGGGCCTTGTTGCCTGGTAGTGTCTCAAACATATACAATATCTGAGACAAGAGTATGTGCATGTGCCCCTGGACCTCTGAGGGCACCTGGCTCTTCGTACATCAGATATTCTAGAACTATCACACTAAGGCAGCTTTACTTATCTACCTGGTTTCACATACTTATCTGCATAGATTCTTTAAAGGCACGTAACTTTTTAGAGAGTCCTGCGCACAGGAAACCCTGACTAAAAGGTTGTTGAGTGATCTGGAGAATTTTGACCATTTATGCATTTGTTTCTTTAGATTACTGGGGAGAAAAATCCTGTGAGACACTCATAATTACACCTTCTTGCTAAAAAGGTCATAGCAACATTTTGTGTTTCCTACCGATATATTAAGTGTTTAAACATTGATGATAGATGTTGCTCATCAGAGATTATTTCTATATGCTGTTTTCTATTTTCATAGAAACAACTGAATCAGAAAGTGAAGCTCTTTCACTAGGCTAGCATCCCTACTTCTGAACTCGCAGAAACAAACCTTTCCAGTAATATAGGTGCTGGCTGCATGCAGGCGAATCCTCTTTCCCAGTCTTACTGCCTCATTGTCTTGAAGAGCCGTTGTTTACTTAAATGCAGAATTGCTCCTGAGGAAATGTGTGCCTTTTCTCCATCATTGTCAGGCATAGCCAGGTATCCTAAAATGTGATCATTTCTGCACTATTGTTGCCACTGGAAAGTAGAAAATCAAAGTCAGCGCATTTATAGGAGTTATTAATTCTTACATTATATAGAAAGCTATATCATCGTTCTATTTTACTTATCTTTTGATGAGTATGTAATGCGCGTAAAATGTAAAAATCATATCTTTAATTTGAAACATTATTCCTAAAGAGCAGAATTCTCAATGAAATGTGTGTGAGCAGTTGGATTATTTAATTAGGCCAAATTCAAAATGTGACCCTCAGGGCTAGGAAGGCTATGGGGAAACAAGCTGGTTTCCCACACTGTTAGGGGAATGTATGTTATTCCGGATCTTCAGAGGATCACTTTGCCAAAAATAAATAAAATACTAAACAAATGTAAATATATGAAATTTGGAAATTTTTCCTCTTCAGAACTTATCTTAGATGAGTAATCATGCATGTGACGAAGATTTACCTGGGATGGGCAAAATAGTGAATGATAAAAAACAAAAACCATTTCACTGGTGAGGATTATGTTATATAAATTACCATCATCTGCATAATGGAGTGACTGCATCAGGTAAAATAACTTAAAATATATATTGTCATGGAAAATATTCTTGAAATAGTCCAAGAAAAAATAGGTCTGCAATAGTGTCATGCTCTTTGAAAAAAATTATAACCTTAAAGAACAGATAAGATAATTTAAAATGTTAATGATACTTATCTTGGAGGATTCTGGAGGATTCGGATGACTTACTTTGGCTTTTCTGAATTTTCTACCAAAATACATATTATTTTTATAATTCAAATAAATCAAAGAGGGAGCTTTATGGGAAAAAAAGACCACATGAATTCCTATTGGAGAAAAGTTTGACTCAGTTGCATAATAGGCCAATAGAGGACTACAGTCAGAGTCTTCTAATAGTTTTCCAGTTTGAATCTTAAATATGAATCTGCTGCACCCACTCGAATAGGAGTTTGCCAGGGAAGGCAAACTTTCTAACTTTTCAGAGGAGATAGTCTGAGTGCTATGTCTGCATGTGAGTGTGTGGTGGTGTGGGTGTATGTGCATGCCCCAGAGTTAGCATTAATATTTTAATTATGTAAGGGATTAATTTATTTCAAACATATTTTCTGCCCTTGGCTGTGCTGGCTAAGCAGCAGCTAATTCATTTTTAAAGATGCCAAGGCTTTATTTCCCCAGGGAAACAACATGCCTGATCTTCAAAGGTGTAAACTTTTAACTACAGAGATAAAAACCACAGGCTGTTGGAATGTCCAACGCCACGATGATTTAGAGTTTATCTGATAGCATGTGTTTTGCACTTCAAGTTTAACCAAAGGATTCACATCCCCCTCCCAAATGTTTTCTGTTGGCTAGGGAGCAAGAAGCCCCATAATTCCTAAGAGGGGGAGAGAAGAGTGGGACGTATTTGCCGTACATCTTTCACTCTCAGAGAGGATGGGCTGTGCTGCACACTGGGACAGAAATAAAGCAGAGGCGGCCTTGGCCCGTGCCAGAGCGGAAGGGCCCAAGCAGGGCCCAGAGTGGGAGGTCTCACCTGCCGATGCAATCCCCTCTGGGCAGGGCCATGAACGCCCAGTCCAGCCCCTAAATGTGCAGGAGATAAAGCAGAATTAAAAGGCTCTGATGTGTCAGCACACATCTGGGTGGAGAAGGAGGCAGGAGGGACTGTGTGTGAGTACAGGTGACTGAGCTCTGGGGGCTCCCTGGGAACAGCATCGCCTGCCGCAGAAGCCGGAGAGTGACTCTGGTCACCCGGGAGAAGGACACTCTTGGTGCATGTGGTTAATTATCTGGCACAGAGCTTCAGCCAACTAATCCCAAAGTGGATATTATCATTTTCTTAAAAATGTCACGGGTTAATTTGATAAGCAGAGCTCTTCTCATTTTTACTAGCTCTATTCATTTCTTTTGCAAAGTATCTTCTATGTCTTTCGTTCATTTTTCTCCTGTGGCAATTATCTCTTAATTGTTGATTTTAAATGTTCTTTCTGTAATAAGGATATTCACTTTTGTCATTTGTACACTAAATAACTTCTCGTGGATCTTTCACTCCTAACTGAGATATTTAGCCATGTAGAAATTTAAATTATTTTATTATTTAAATAGTTAAATTTTCAAATACAGGTATTTGAAAACAGGTATTGTTTTCATTTAAGAGTTTTAGGTTGGGAGTTATATTTAGAAATTCTTCTTCATTCTAAAACTATAAAATTATTACCTTACATTTCCTCCCAATACTTTCATGATTTCTTTTTTAAATACACACACACACACACACACACGCACACAAAAACATTTTCTAGTTTCTTTTATGTAGTGTACATATATGGTATAAACGCACATGTGTATAAAACATACACACATATTTTTCCAAAAATAAGATCAGGCTTATATTAAATTTTGCTCCAAAAGACTCAGTGGGGCTTATTTTGAGGGGATGTCTTATTTTTTTATGTACAAAAATCTATGTTTATTCAAATATCATCTTCCTCTGGAATATCACCCTAACTCTCCAAACCCTGAATTGCGGCCTGAATTTCTTGCGACTCCAATTCCTATAGAACCACTGGCCCCAATTTTTTGTGTGTGGTAATAAAGCGCTCCTTAAATGAACAGTTCTTGTCCATGTAGCCTCCTCCTAGCATGTTGGCAACACGGGTGTCAGTGATCTTGTCCCATGAATTCTTCACCCAAGTCAGGACCTCTTGGAGGCTGGCTTCACAAAGTTTCTATTAAATCAAGTGTTAAATGAGGACTTATGAGACGGGAGTGGCAACAAAAATGACAACACAAAAGCGACAAAACATTGCAGGCACGAAAATTCAGAAAATGTTTCTTGACTTCACGTGAGTGCATTAAGTTACAACGCACGACATATTGAATTATGAATAATCATGTTAGACAAAACCACGTTCATTTGTTATCAAGTGCACACATTATTTGTGTGTTCTGTCTGTGCTCCGATCGGTGATTTGTCACTAAGTCTTAAATTCATCTGTTTACATAGGCGTCTACCTCTTGTCCGAAGGCACCGGCTTGCACATTTACAAATAATAATAATTTATATTATCATTGATTTTAAGTATTAATGTCAATAATATTATTTATATTAATTATGCATTAGTGTTATTTTATAGTTCAATATGTACATCATGTGTTGCAACTGACATACTAAAATGCATGTTTGGCTGATGATCTTAACTGGGGCTTATTTTGGGGGTAGGGCTCATAGTACAAGCATCCTGAAAAATTATCTAGGGCTTAGATTTTATTTTCTGGGAAAGGTGAGAGAGAGGAGAGAGAGAGAGAGAGAAAGAGGCAGACAGAGCCAGAGAGAGACAGAGAGGTAGAGAATCTATGGGCAATGGGCATAGATAGGAATTTAAGATCTAAACTTTTCTCTCAAATGATTTGTTAGTTTTCCTAACAACAAATACTGGATTTCCTCATGTTCTAGTTGACTCGAACTCGTATGTCTGTGTGTTCAGATCTCTGCGTAGACTTCCTCCCCATTTATCCATTCTGTTGCTGATAGTACTATAGCTCCACAACCTGTTCCGTTTTTATGAGGGCATGTTCCCATCTTGCTCTTCTATTTAGACATTTGCGCAGACTGTACTCACATGTTTTCTTCCAATTGATTTTTAAATACATTTGATCTTAACTTCCTTTAAAGGCAGAAAAGACTGTTTGGGCCGTCCTGATAATACCCCTCAAACACGAAAACACTAACAGGTGTGGATGTCCTAATCCCAGAGCCTGTGAACTTGCTACTGTGTATGGCAAAAGGGGTTTGCAGCTGTGGTTGTGTTAAGGCTCTTGAGGTGGGAGATTATCCTGGAGCATATAAGTGGGCCAAAGGCAACCACAGGGATCCTCATAAAGCGGGGGTGGGGGCAGAGGCAGAGAGAGAGATTAGCGTGCTGGTTCGAAGATGGTTCCGTGAGCCAAGGCATGTGCGTGACCTGTAGAAGCCAAAGGGGTATTTTAGATAGAAGTTGCAGGTGGAATTAAAGTTACTCCTCAACTGACTGTATGAGTATTAAGGTGGGTACACAAGAGTCCGTTAAAGTGGAAGGGGAGGCAGAGCGGGGGCACTGGCAGGAGCTGTGGCCACAGAAGAACCAGAAGGAGCGATTTTGCTGGCTTAGAGGACAGGGGCCTGCTGCCGAGCGTCAGGGTAGCAGGGCAGAGGACAGTCACTCCTCCAGAGCTTTTGGAATGAACACGGCCCTGCAGGCACCTTGATTTTAGGACTTCTAACCCCCAGAAATGTAGGAGACTAAATCTGTATTGTTTTAGGCACTATCTTTGAAATTATTTTCATAGGCTAAGTAGGAAACCAGAACAGTATCCTTTCTAAAGTCTTCTTTATCTGAGAATTTGTGTCTGCTGTTCTCACACCTAAACAATAGCTTGATAAATTACAGAATTCTTGGATTGGAATTGTTTTCCCACAGAAGCAGAGAGACGTTTGTATGTTGATGCTCAGCGCCTCGTACCGCAGAAGCCACACTTGATGCCAACCGTAATGAGCATTCTCCTTTTGAAGCGACCTTTAAAATGTTTTTCTTAGCCGAACTTAGTGGTGCAGACCTGTGTTCCCAGCACCTGGGAGGCTGAGATGGGACAATCGTTGGGAGTTTGAGGCCAGCCTGGGATACGTATTGAATTCAAGGCCAGTCTGGACTATATAAAGGTACCCTGCCTCAACTCCTGTACACACAAACAAACGGTCAAATCCTAAAATATTTTTCTTAGATGCTAAAGAGAAAATTCCTTTATCTATTGAAAACATCATCACTGAATATGGATCTCTTTCCACTCACTTTTCCTGGCACTGATTATCTGTTAGTTTAGAGAATGTGTATCTATGCTCAGATGGGGAAAATGTGCTGTATCCTTTCTGTGAATGTTGCTTCTAGTCCCTCTGCAACGGTTTCTGCTTCTGAAAATTCCTTTTCTGTTTAGAGTTGGTCTCTTGGCTCTGCTGTTTAACTTGTGTTTTTTTTTAAGGACTTTTCTAATACTGTATTTTATTATAATCTAGTAGCACAGGCCTCTTCAATACACTTGGGCAAGATGTAACAAGATATCACAGGAGTGAAAGCATCTCAAGATTGCAAGTCATAAATCCACAGTATACGTGCTACAATCTGAGAGACATCAGACTATTCCCTTACTTTTATGCACCCAAAATTCTCTTCATATTTATTTCTTTCTATAAAAACTTATTTCCTGTATCTAAGCAATATGAATGCTAGCAAACTGCTCTCATGATTCACACTTTCGTAGCTGAGTTAAAGCAAGAATTTATACAGTGAAGCGGACTGTGTTTGTTTTACAATTCCTGCATTGGGAACTTCTACCCAAAAGACATTAAATTAAACCATGTGTCCAAATAGGCACTCAAATGAAGAGAAGAATGGGAGAAAGAAGGCTGGTCAAGGGATTGGGACTTCCCTGGAAATGACTCAGAAAAGCTTTCCAAAGACGGCTTTTGTATTGACTCTAGGAGGCATAGTCATTCTATGACTAAGCTCGTATTAAACAAAGCTTGAGCAATTTCATTGATCTATGAGTTTTGGATCAACCGCGAAGTAGATTCCTTCTGTGCAAAGGCTGGCCAACATCCTTATATGAAGGGGCAGACAGATCCACAGAAAGACCACCCACAATTGTTTAGAGTCTAAGAGTCATGACTAACAACCCCAAGGAAGTCATGTGCTGGGGCAGGATGACTTTGGAATTAGATGAAGAAATATTTTTTTCTTACAAAGACCTACACCAAATTAAACATATCAGTGGGAATAAATATTGCATAAAGTTTTAGATTAGCATTTTGTTGACTTTGAAAATACAATGACTTAAAAAAAATTCTATGAAGACCACCTAGAACTTTCCGAACCAATAAAGCATTTAAGTCATCTCAAACTGGTGGAGTGGAATAGTCGCACTTAAAAACCGATGCTTTAATGCAGCTTTTTAGCTCTTGATGTGTTCTCATGAGGGACTATGTGTGGAAGTACAGCTGATGGTTGTGGTTGGAGCTGGTTTTGGGTGAGGATCAGGTGGAAAGGGGTTCTGCCCTCACTCCTGCTCAGAGTGTGTTGAATCATGTCAATAATATTAAGAGGACCAGGAACACAACTCTTTATTAACAAATGAATCCACCACCACCATGATTCTCCACTTGCGAGCAGAAACCTGGTGGAAAACATCACCACGTCCTCTCTTACCCTTATACCATGCTGCCAGTTTGACCTCTTAAATGTCTCTTGTGTGTACGTGCATTCTCTTACACGTGCACGGCCGCTATCTCAATTCAGGTCTCTATAATCTCTCACTAGGCTTATGAGGAAAAGCCCCCCCATTAAAAAAGGACACATAATTTGACCAGACATTGTGTATAAGATAATGACACATAAGAACATGAAAAGATGCTCGACGTCATTAGGCTGTGAGAACATGAAAATTAAAGCCACAGAAAGGTACCACTTTACACGCAAACAAAGATGAAAAGCACAGACAGCGATAACTGTTGGTGGTATGTGTGGAGTCACTGGAACTCTCACATGCTCTTGGTGAGAGTGTCAACAATGTAACCACTTTTCATGACTGGCAGTGTTTTATGAAGTTAAATATAAACTTGTCCTGTGCCTCAGCAAATCCACTCCTAGGTATTTATTCAGAAGTAATAAAAACACTTCTATAAGAAACCTTATACTAGAATGTTCATGGCAATTTTATTATAGCCAAAACCTGGAAAAAATCCAAATATTCTTTAGCAGGAGGAATGAGAGTGTTGTTTATTCATACAGTAAAATGCATTTCAACAATAAAAAGAAATAAATTACTGGTGATCATGAAAACATACAGTGAGCAAAAGAAGCCAGGCAGCTACATACTATTTAGTGCCATTTATATGAAGTTCAAGAACAGGCAGAAATAACCTATGGTGAGAAACACAAGTATTCTGGGTGCCTCTGAGAGTTGGAACTGGCTAGAGAGAGGCACAAAGTACTTAGCAGAGTTTAGGAATTATCTTCTGTCTTGTTTAGGCATCTAGACTCATAGAACCAAACATTTAAGATTTGTGTGTCATCTTGGATATAACTAAAAATAAAATGTTTATGCAGCACACATTTATTTTCTCTATTTTCCCCATATAGTAAATTCTTAGGATTTCATGTTGTCTTGGGATCCATTTTCTACATCTAAGTTAGACTTTCTAATATCAGGAGCAGGGCTTGGTCATCTGACGTGGTTTCCAGTTCTGCACTTCCTCCAAGCTCCTGAGGGTGGTTGATCAAGGTATCTCCTTGTGTGTCTCCTCCCTGGTGACACCATCTCTAGGGGACAGCAAGATGCAGGCTACCTCCTGGCCATGCCGACACTCTTACCCCAGCATTATCTGTGCCGATGAATCACCGTGACCACCTCATGGTCACTGTGCAACTTCTGGATCTTACTTCAAAGAGACCCATCAGAATTCCCCATGAGAAACCTATTTAGATAACATGTTGGGCCCACTAAAGACATGGCCTTTGCGGCCCTCTGTCTTTCTCTCCCCGCTTGTGCTCCCTGACCTCTGTGTGAGTGCCTGCTGCTCACATGCTGGGTACCTCCTGAGCCTGCAAGTAATAAAATCTTCATTTCCATCTTACATCTCTCCTAATCATTGGAGAGGGGCTCTCTGTTTTGAAGATCTGAAATTACAGCGCCAATCATATGTTATTACTTTTCCCATGATTCTGATCTCAGCTACAGAAATTCCATTTATCCTTGTGTTTCCCACACTCTCCAGTCCTTGATTTTTTGGGCCTTGCATTTGCTTTCTGAAAACTTCCCAAGACAGCTCTCCACATCACGGATGTTGATTCATCTCTTTACAGCCTCCAAGTGCAGATTTCAATTATGATATTTTATCTGGTGTGTCAGCTATATCCCCTCAGTGTACACAACTCCCTTTCTAGCTCTTCCGCTGATGTGGAAATTAGAATGAGCTTTTGGAATCAGACAGAGTTTGTTTGTCAATATGGGCTCCAACCTTCACCTTAGGACCTTGGGCAAGTTAATTTAACTTACTGAGCTTCTTCACCACAAAATGAGGATCTTAGTGGGAACAACTTCATGGTGTTGTAAGGATTTTTGTGCGATGATACTCAGACAACTCTGAGCACAAATCTAGACATAAAGTACAGAGCAAATATTAGTCCTCACTGGTCTCGGCCTTGGCCGTAGCAGCAGCATCTGCATTCCTGCTGGGCGGGCCTTCCTTTGGACATATTATGCTGCCAGTCATTGCGTTTCAGCTGTTAGTGAAACTCAATTAATTAACGCAAAATCTATTCTTGAAACAAGTTTCCAAATAGTGAATCAGTGACCTTACCCAGCAAAATTCTGTTGTAACATTAACTTGACAGAGCTGGAACAATGAATGTGCCAGGAATGGAATGCCAAACTGTGGATGAATTTTTATTCAGAACGTACATGAGACATTAACACTGTGGAATTAACTTTCACGAAGTAGGCATTTTTAGGGAAAGACATGTCAATAACTTATTTTTTGTCAATAACTTATTAAAAATGAGGTTTATTTCTTAAATATGTTTAAGATTTATTATCTAACTTGGGGATTTTTCTTTTATGAAATCTCAAATTATTGGAGAGATGAGAAAGAAAGGCTTTCTCTCCCTGGAATCTTAAAGTCTAACTAAACCTTAGCCCAAAAGGATAGGTCTGTCCTCAAGCCTTAATTTTCAAATTCTAGTCCGAGTGGCCAAATTGACCTTTCCATGCTTTGTGGACAGGGACATCTCGGTTTAAGCTCTGGTTGTGAATTGGCCAATTCTTTCCCACACTCAGTGCTGCTCTGGCTGTGCTCCGTCATTGCAAAGTCCCAGTACTCAGACCCCTTGGCCTGGGCGTTGGTGGAGCCCTTCAGTACCGAGCCTTCCCCACGCCCATCGCAGCAGCAAAGACGGGCAATGTTGACACTCTGTCCACACTTGGTGTCACATCATGAGCGCTCTGCTATCCCCATGGCCAGGTCGTGGGCCAAGATTTTTTCTCTCCTTCGTGCAGTGAGTCTTCTGTATCTCATGAGCTTCTTTACTCTCAGAAAAAGCAAGAAAAACAGCCATCGGGGTGTTCTAGTGGCACTTCTTATCCTAGGTCAAGAGCCCCTGAGTGGCACTCTTGTGAGAACAAGAGACGAAAACCCGCCCTTTCCCCAGAAGCTGCGGGCAGCACTTGCCCTTCCTCCTGACAAGGAGCTGGCCTAGGGGCACAGAACAATTTCCCCCAAAAGACTTAGCACCTGGTGGGGAGGTAGTGAAATAAACAGAAAAGCTGCAGCGCTAATACAAATAACTCCTGCGTACTCCTTTTTCTGTTTGATTATCGTTCTCCCTCTCCTCTTCTCTCCCTCTTGCCCCAAAGGTGAATCATTGATTACTTAGTTCAGCTGGTTCCTACCAGGTGTCTCCTCTGTATGGTTACAATTTTTCACCCCGGAGTTCATAAGGACATTGTGGAGGATCTCTGGAAGTCCTGTGGGTACCTGCTCCCCATCGTACCTCGCTACCGCAAGCTTCAGGGTCCACTGAGGCCTCCTACCTGAAAAAATTGCTGCCCTGATGATTGTTAGGCTATGATTTTCTAATTCCATCATTTGCATTTTAGCTGAAATTCTGTTCTAGGGAAGAGTTTTTCCTTCTCTCCTGTTAATAATTAATATCATTAAGGACTCGTATTCTGATTTTATTCCCTGGGTTATAATTTATTATTGCCATTATTTTATGCAAAGTGGCAAGCGGGAGCCCTGTGTGTCTGTCCTCTGTGTCCTTTGGCATGATCTAGTAATGATTTGAGCGCTTCCTTACTTTCCGGCACACCAAGATGGCTCAGGCTCATGTGTGTTTTCACAGCCCCAGCCTTAGAATCAACTAGTTTTCAAAGAGCTGTGGTTTGCTGGGGAATTAGCTCATTGGTTAGAGCACTTGCCTAGCAAGCCCAAGGCCCCGAGTTCGATCCCCGGCACCAAAAAACAAAAAACAAACAAACAAAAAAACAAAGATCTGTGGTTTGTCTAGTTGCCTCACAACGAATTGCTCAAAGTTCAGCACTGTAAAACAGGCTTTTATTAACTCACAGTTGCTGAGGGTCTGAGATTTAGGATCAGCTCAGCTGGTGGTCCTAGTTGGGGGTCTCCCATGAGGCTGCAGTTAAGCTATTGCTTCTGAAGACAGGCCTGGACCTGGAGGTTCTACTTCCAGACTCACTCATGCAGTCGTTGCAAGAGAATTCGAGTTCTTGCCATGTGGACTTCTCCATGAGTCTGCTTCCACCATGGCTTCCCTCATAGTATGTGAGCCAAGAGAGAGAGAATGTACACATCCAAGATGGCAGCCATAGTGCCTATTTATAACCTAACCTCAGAAATGACACCCATATCTTCTGCCATGTTCTGGTCTTTAGAAGTGGGTCTAGTGACCACCCACATTCAAAGGGAGGGGGATTTAAGTTCCATCTCCCGAAGGGAGGAGTGTCAAGAAGTTTTGGACAGGTTTTAAAATTCATCATCCTGGGTTAAGATGTATATTTTCTCAGGTGAGTGAAAATAGTTTTGGGAAAACTCAGTGTGTGTGAGCTTATTTCATATCTTAGGACGACCGATTTGTATAGAAAAATCTTGTTCCTCAGAACCCCTCAGAACTGGTTTTGCTGCTTGCTCCATGTCATGGTTTGGATTTGAGGTGTCCCGCGAAACTTACACGCCAAAGGCTTGGTTAACAATGATGAGCTTCTCAGGAAGTGACTGGATCAGGAGGGTGCTAATTGTGAAGGGCGATGGAAAGAGGAGGGAGTGGGTCATGGAGATACCACCTTTGGGACTAAGTCTGGTCCTCAGTCCTTTTCTCTTGTACTCTTTACTTTTCTTTCTTCTTCCCAGCTGCCACAAAGTAAGTAACCTTGTCTCACCACACCCTTCTCCCATGCCCTTCCACCATCTTGTTTCTGCCTCACCACAGGCATAGAAGCAATGAGGCCAGGTGAGTGTGGACAGAAACTATGGGCCAAAATAAACCTTTCCTCCTTCAGGCTGTGTATGTCAGGTATTTTGTCACAGCGATGAAAAGCTAGCAAATGCTATCTCTGTGATCTGTTTTGGATGCTCATTAACATGGTACAGGTGAGCCCCAGACAAAGCAGCACTCGTGAGCTCCGTTGGTGCCAAAGAGAAGGTATACAAACAGGACCCGGACAGGGGCAGAAATGGGCAGCTGCTCCAGGCAGCTTAATGGATGAACTCTTCATCCTCAGAGAGATCCACTGCCTGTCACGGCCTCGCCTATCTGGGAAGTTGGGTCTCTTAACTGTCTACAACGTTTTTTTAGATGAGGGTCAACCCCGTGAGAACCATAGCTATCGCGACAAGCGGAGATGCAGCTTAAGGAATTTTATAGCAGGCTTCAGCTTTGACATGGATTGCAGAGTAGCTCAGGTGTTTTTGAGAAAGGGGAACAATATAAAAACACAAATATTCCTGTCTTCGCATCCCTTCTTCCCACGGGCTCGATCCTTTCCTGTCCCTTGCTGTGGGCCGTGTCTCATCGGCACCACAGATTCCTGGTCTGCTTAGTGTGCACATGGGGAGACATAATACCCAGACTTTCAGTAGCTAAAGGGAGGGAGATGTGGTGAGTGACAATATAGGGTTGTGTGAAGTACACCCTGGTGTTGCTGTGGAGCAGTTTTCCAAAGTGCCTTCCACAGAACACAAGTCCCGTGGCTTACTCCACGGATGGAAAATCGTGAGGCAAAACAAACACAGGAAATACTGAATGAAAGCCTTTTTTACTTGTGAATTCTGAGGTGGCCTGTGTGGTGGCGCCAGCTGGAGGACTCAGGGATGGTGGAACAGATGCAAGCGCAGAGCTTCGGCAGAGGAGCTTCGGCTCCATGTGGCAAGTGCTCCCATGGGCCACACCAGCCCTGTCCAGAAGCTGTTCACCTGAGTCTGTCCTTGTTCTGTCCATCTGACTTCAGATGAGACACCATCACGTGGAAGGGCATGAGTCCAGGTGACAGCACTGTCAGTCATTAAGTGGTTTTTTTCCAACTGACAACTCATCCCTCAGCTATTTGCAGAAGGGTTCAGCCCCAACAAGTAAGAGGTTTCAACAATGAGAAGCATTAATGCCAAGAGAAAAGTGAAAGTGATTCACTCAGGAGGGCCCTGAGGCTGGTGGGCTCTGGCTGCCTCAGCAGCCTGTTTCCATGTTATTCTCTTCAGACTGGAACTCTCAGCCTCTGCTGTGCCAGCGCTTGGTTTCCGTGTGGCTATTGTGATGTGGAAGGTTGACCAGGACTCAGGAAGAAACTGGATTTGGTTCATAAGCTTGCAAGCAATGCCTTCTGAGAGTTGCTTACAGGCGAAACATTCTCGAGACAGAAAAAGAATTAGTGGGAAAGCATTTTACAAAGTGGACTAGGATCTCAGGCTAACTTTAGTCAACTGATTTCAGTGCATACAAATTGCGTGTACAAACTCAATAGATTTTATTAATATGTCCTCTATGTTTAAAAAAATGAATAAAAGAGGGGAAAAGCGAGCATGTCTACTTACCCCAATACCTATTGCCTGGGAGGGTCCTTGTCCTGAAAATCCTGTTGGTGATGAATTCCTACAAGGACACATAAGTAGGAATATGAAGCCCTTGTGGTCCTTTAGGGTCTCCCAGATATCAGCCAACATGAATAGCTCATCACAAGATGGTCAGAACTTTGAAGAGTTGTGCAATTTCTCTCTTAGACCTCTTCACCTCAAAGTTTGCCAAGAACTCAGTCTGATCTGAGACCGAGCAGAGGGACATGCCTACAGCCAGGAAAGTTGTGGCAGAATCAATTAAACCACCACTAGAAGAAGTCTTTGTCAAATATTAGCCTAGAACTACAAAACTGTGTGTAGACTCTCATCCATTTTTGAATAGTAAATGTAGATAGATAGATCATACAAAATCCCATGCGTTAAAGTGTTGAGTGGATAGCTCTAGGTGGTGAGGTATATATGATTTTAAAAATTGATCTGTATTTTCTAAGGTAGGTACAATACAAGCAAGATAAGATGATTTATAAAAAGAAGAAAATTAAAAATAGAAATAACAGTTCTAAATGACCACTATCAGTTTTGGGGTCAATATCCACTTTATTCCCAGGCAACTGGATGAATGCCCAGAACACTTAAAAGTTCTCATAGATCCAGGATTGTGACCTTTTTCACCAGGACAAAGAGGGTCTCGAGTCAATTGGAGACAAGGTTCATCTCCATTCCAGTTTCACTTGGAAAATCCTCAAGCCTGTGACAATTTAGCTGTGACCCAGAAAAGACCCAGAAGGCTTGTCTTCCTCTGAAACAAGATTTCTTCAAGAACAAAATAAATACTCAGAGAAAATATCTCATCCATGTTCTCAGCAAGGTTCAAGAAAACATAACACTTACTAAATAACAAAAACAAAACAAAAATCCAACAAAACAAGCACAAAAGCCTCTCTTAAATGCTAAAATATGGAACAGGAATCATGGTGTGAAATGGACCCTACGGATGGACACAAGCATCGGCGGCCACTTGGAAAGTGACCTTGGTCTCATTTCCTGGTGATATGCACATCTGAAGCTGGTTTTACGCATGACAGTTTACAGTCCTGTGTTTTTGCCCTAACACATCATGCCAGGACCCTGTGAATTTTCAGAAGGTGACTGTGTAGGGAACTAGAACTACTGTGCTGTGCCCCCAGTGAGTAGAAATACTTCTCTAGGTTTTTTCCAAGCTGCAGGCCATCACTTCCTGCCCTGATCATCAATGAATGGCTCTCCAGGAGAATGCAGATGGGCAACTGTCTTTGTTGCTTGGTTCTTCTCTTATTTTCTTTCTGTCCAACCCAGGGCAGGGACCCTGTCTATCTGCGCATTATCCAAACACGGCAGAGGCCGTATTGAGAAATCACGGGGGAAAAAAAAAAAAGAAATCACGGGACAAGTGAATCAAATGTAGCTTCTGGCCTTTCCTTGCTCATAAGCATCAGCCAGGTGGGCTGACTACTTCTGTCCAACGTCATCTTGCCCTGCAGAGTCACACAAATGGCTTTCCAAAGCATGTCTGTTCTGGGGAAGGAGAAATGGATCAGGCAATAGAATTTATAAATGTGTTTATTGACTCTAAGTAAACTTGGAAAAAAATCTGTATCCTTGAGGTTGGTCAGTGCTGGGAGAGAGGGGTACATAAGACCAGAGCTCTCCACCATGCCTCCCACCCTCTGCTCCTCCATCCACTGGGCAGCTGAGTCCTACAGGGAGAAAATGCCAATTGTTCCAGTCTAGTCTTATTCTTGGCAGACAAACATGTGAAAATAGACCTGTCAGTCATTTTCATGATTTCCAGGGTGACTGCCAAGAAAGCAGCAGGCCCAGGAGTGGGAACTGGCATAGTGAGTGTGCACCTGCTATTTCCCCACTAACATTTTGCTGTTTGGGGGCTACAATTCTGCCAACTTGTCGGGAGATTTTGTCTGTTTATATTATCATGCACGAATCCCAATGTTTTGTGTGTTCACAATTTTAAAAAAGAGAGAGATGAGCTCCTCTTGACTACATTATCTCATTGTTCCATTGAACATGCATCTACAGCGGGAAGAGACCGTGGCAGGGCTGGTCGCGCCCTCTGGTCCCCTAGTTCAAGGCTGTTGTTGCTACTCTTCACCAGACTGGACTCCAGCCTCACCCACCTGGAGTCAGTCTCTCCCTCTGCTGTCTTTGAATTGATAAAATTGTTGGGGTGGTGCTATGATTCTGCTGTGGTTCAAAAGTCTCCCCCAAAGCTCGTGTGCTAGAATCTCCCCAAATCTTAATGGTATTTGGAGGTGAGGCTTTTGGAAGAGGATCAGGGTTAATGAGTCATTAGAGCGCAGTGCCTGTGGTGGCCTTCATGGCTTCAGAAGAAGCAGAGAGATGAGCTGAATTGAGCTTCCTCTGTCCTGTCACAGGGTGCCCTTTGGACCTTCAGAACTCTACCATTCCTGCCAGACTCCAAGTGGATGCCAACACCCAGCTTTAGGCTTCCCAGCTATCAGAACTGGGAGCTAAATAAACTTCTATTCTTTGTAAATCATCCGGTCTCAGGAATTCTGTTACAGCAATGTAAAAACACAGAGCACCTCCCTGGCTTCAGGTGAGAAACCTGAGACCAGGGAGGTTATAGCACTTTCCCAGGTTCCTGCAGCCTGCAAGTGGGGAGTCAGGGTGGGGAGTCAGGTAGTTGTCGCGTGGACCTGTGCTGTTAATCACTGCCACCTGAAGGTGTTACCCTGTGTACCAGGCTGGTGGTTCTGCAAAGAATGAAGTCAAGACCCAAAGGAGGAGGTTGGGAGGGTTTTTATTGGAAAAAAGAAGAAGATTTCTAGCAAAGCTCGACTGGAGTGTAGACTCTGTCGGTCATGCCGAGATGGGGTGCTTAGGAAGAGTAAACAAACAAAATGGGATGCCCCATAAAACTCGAACTTCACACGAATAATAACATTTTTACTATAAGCATATCACATGGAATATTCAGGACATACTTAAATTTTTTTGTTGTTTATCTGAAGCTCAAATTCAATTAAGTATCACTTATTTTATTGTCCACCTAGCACTGGCTTGGATTATTAGTCTGGGAGTCTAGGACCTTGAAGGTTGAGGTGAGCTGGGGGAAGATGAGCTTCGGTTCAGACAGGCCAGTACATGTGCAGCCAGGCACTTGAGCTCATTGGTCCCCACTCAGACCCCTTGGGAGAGACGCTGACAGAACTCCAGGGACGTCTGCCGGATGGCTCGCCCACTGGCAAGCTCCATGCCCGAGGGAGGTTCAAGACCTCTGGGAGAGGAAAAGTGGGGTCAGGCTGGAGGATTTGGAGTACGCCAGGCAAATCTAAACCCCTTCTCCCTGGAGCCCATGTTGTTTTTAGTTAAAAATATTTAAATTTTGTTTTTAACTGGCACACAATAATTGTACATATTTATTGGGTACCATGTGTTGTTTTATCACATGTATACATTGTGTAATGATCAAGTCAGGGTTTTTAGCAAGTCAATTTGTCCCTGTTTATAAACATGATCTTGTATACGAGAAAAAAGTAAAATGCTTGGGAAGAAATTTAACCATGGAGGTAAAAGAGTTCCACACTAAAAATTACAAAGCACTGAAGAAAGAAACTGAAGAAGATATAAATGAATAGAAAGATACACTGGGATTGGAAGAATTTGTATTGGTAAAATGTACCTGCTACCCAAAGCGATCTACAGATTCAGGGCAATCCCTGTGAAATGAGAGGGTGTTGGGGGGCTGTCATCGGCTATGGCCATCCTTCCTCTCCAGGTGTGTTTATCTCTAGATGGGAAATGTTTCTCATTACTCAGTGGTTTGTGTGGTCCTGTCCACACTACGTTTGGAAAAATCCCTCATGGACCCTGGGATGTGGCTAATTTTTAGGGTCATTTTCCAATGAGAATACTCATTTTTCTACCTGTTGTTTTTAGATGTGGATGTCCCTATAGGCACAGAGACAGACAGAGATGCACAGATGTATAGCTGTTTTGAAAATGATTTGAGGCGGTTCGTGTCACGGCTTGGAAAGGGAAGGAATCCCGGTCTCTGGCAAAGGGCTGCCATCTTGCTCGGGAAACCCACGTCTTCACTCATTGACCAGACTGCAAGGCATTCAACGACAAAGGCAGGTTTTAGTCATCAGTCACCTTCAGTAGGTGCTCAATATAGAGCCTGACGCACATTTATTTATTTTTTCACTAGTTGATTTGTAAGATCTGATTAAGCAAATACTGTTTGGTCAAAATAATTTATACCACTTAGGCAACAGCTATTCCTCAGCCAATTAATTAGATGATTAATAACTATAATTGAATTCAGAGTCCCTCTTTGCCATCCTCTTTTGCCATCCTCTAAACAGATGAACTTTCATTGCAGATTGTCACTAATGGAAAAGATTGAGTTACCGTGTTGAAACAAAGGAGGGTGCACACACTTTTCGAGGCCAACCTGCTTCGACAGACAGCCAAGCAGCTCAGCAAGACTCGTGTTTAGGTGTAGAAATTCTAAAAGCTGAGCAAATGTTCCGTTGCGACTTCCTCCTGCCCTGAGCCCATCAGCTCGGACCTGCCCCTCAACCCACCCATGGCTAACGGCGGGGTGCTCTGGTCTCCGTGTCTGCAGGGTGTTGCTAGCCGGGCAAGCTACACAGGCTTCTGCTACTCTTCAGTTACAACAGGCAGAGAACTCTCAGTTCAATAGACGCATGCGTGCATGTGTGTATGTGCATAAGTGTGTGGTGCTGCGAGTATATATACATACTGATATATTTCTTTTCATCATGATAAAATCCATTTTTAGAAAGTAAAAAGTTATCATCTAAGTTGAACTAAGAGACAAAGACATGCCCACGCTAAGTTCAGGAGAACTAAGGAGACTGGAGGTTCATCCCGAGAGGGGTGCAGGGTGCCTCTGTCTCCCAGATGGTGCGAGCTGGGGGCACTGAGAAATTTCGTGGCTCTGAGAGAGCTGCTGCTGTCAGTGAGAGAGAGGGCCAGGCTGTGTTCCTGTCCGGGTGAGGCTGATGTGGCCATTTGGTCCAGGCTTGCTGATCCCACTCGCTGAGCATCCTGGGTAAGTGCTGCCCCGCGGAGTCCTGATGATGATCCCACCACTCTGGAGTGCGGTCTGTCTGTATGATGATGGGTGCCGTCTGCCACCAGCTGGCCGCCCTCTCTGTGTCTCTTTGTCTCTTTGTCACTGACTGTCAAGGCCCTGGAAACCTTGATACAATAACCCTGTGTTCATCTCTGCTGAAATTTCAATCAAATGTCGTTTCTCTTGGATCATCACATAGGGTGGCAGACCTCGCCAGGTGACAGGTACCTGGGGCTAGAGACAGACTCTGCAGCCCCAGGACCTGGTTCAAATCCCTCCTGCTCACCTGCTCATAGGCAGAAGAGTCTGCAGAAACTATTCCACCTCACAATCTTGGGTTCTTTATGAATGTGCAGATAATATCAATGGGAATGTCATGGGTTTTACATGGGCTAAATGAGATAATCCAATGTAAAGTGTATAAAACTGGCTCATAATTATTTTATCATCACAGAGGGAGTATAGATATAGATGATTCAGGGTGAGGAAAAGCAACAGAGTAGTTACAGTATCTTGATGAGCTTAAGACATTTCAATATCAATTTTGAAAAGTCAGTCAACAAAACATGTATATTTTGAGCTTTCATCATGTGTTGGGCACGATTGTAGGAGTCAGGTGGGAAAGTTACTGTTCCTGCTGTTGGAAAGCTTAAATTCTGAGAGAGAGAGAGACAGAGAGAAAGAGAGGGAGAAGGGGAAGAAGGGAAAGGGAGAGGGGGAGAAGGAGGAGAGGAAGGGAGGAAAAAAAATGTAGCTCTTTAACTCCCACAGAGGTACACTCGCTGACTTATTATAAAGGGGTGGCTTCTACAAATCCCTTTAATAGCCAAGCAACTTGGCTTCAGCTTTGTCAGAATTCACCAGCTTCGAATCAAACATCAAATCCCTCCCCACCAAATCTGGGAAAGCAGAAACGGCGTCTTTGGAGCTCACAAGGATGGAGAGGCCAGGAGGGCGGTGGACTGCGCTTGGAGAACGATGTACCTCCAGGGCCTGCGGGAAAATCCCCACAGCCTGAACCGAAGAGGATGATGTGGAAATGTCACTCATTCTGCAGAGAGGGCTTAAACTCAGCCAGAACCTTGCTGAGGCCTTATGGGAATCTGCTGTCTCCAAACACATAAAACGCACCAAGTCAAGAGATTAGAAAATGCCATTTTGCCACGCTTGCTCCGGCACGTTCCAGGGCAGGTGTGAGAGCCGGCTCCCCACAAGAGCTCCTGGCGCTGGCCACACACGCCCACAGCAGTCTCTGTGCCAGGCGGGCGGTTCCTGCGAGTCACAAGAGACCATGGGGAGGAGGAGGATGGAAATGCCAGCAAAAGGGGAGGAGGGAGATCACCTTCCACTTAACCTACATCAGGCAATTTTCCAATGACACGGATCAGTTCCCAAATAGGTTTTCCTAGAGCTCTTGAAATGTTGTCTTCTGATTATGGAAATCTGAAGACAATGAGACAAAAATCCCAGTTGACAGCAAATATCTCCATTTTCTGTTCATGGTTGGCAGTAACCGGCCTGGGCCTCTGAATAACCAAACGGTTAGAACACGGTTACCCTTTTGAACAGTGGCAGTTTACAGCAAAAGGAAAAACATGGCTGGGCAAACGCTTCATTCACATCACCCAGGATCGTCTTTGTTAGCAGGTGAGGAAATGCATGAGCTGGGAGTGAGAACGCACAGCTGTGGGGCTCCTCACTCTCTGGGCCCAACGCTCCCCACCCAGAGACCGGGAGAACCCGCGGAATGAAGTACATTGCGATGCACAGAGCACAGTATGGGGATGGAAGTTTTCCGACAGCTAAGTCTGTTTAACCTCCACTGACAGCAGCTTAGTATAGACCGTGAGCACCGTGCACCACGCACGTGGCTAACTTTGAGTAAGAGGATGACTGTGACCTTTAATTGTGATGTGTCAACTTGACTGCTGTAAGAAATGCCTGGCGGATAAGCAAAGCACCGCTGGGGTGTGTCTGTGGATGGCTGACGTGTAGGCCGGCAAACAAAGGGCAGAAGAACCTTACTCCAGTTGTGGGTGGCACCAACCAGTTGGCTTATATCCTGGATGAAATAAAAAAAGAAAAAAGGAAAGAAGAAGTTAGAGTCACTGTTTTGAAGAGCCCCAGTCTTCTGGAGCGGGCGCACCCCGCGCTTCCGCCACCTTTGAACATCAGTGTCTGTGTCTCCGGGTTCTTCAGCCTTCCAACACAGAATACCGAAGAAGCAGCCACCCTCTGGGTGACCAGCCACCCTCTAGTGAGCTTCCAGGCCTTCGACCTTGGCCCAGCATCCTCACTCCTTCTTCTGTGGCTTCTGTCTTCTTGGGCTGAGCAGCTATTGGATCCTTCAGATCTGCAGCATGTAGATGCCCTTTGTGGGCTTCCCTGCCTCTGGGCTCATAAGCCTACTTAATAATCCCCTGGGTAATAATACATATATTTTCTATCGATTCTGTTCCTTTAGAGAAACCTAATACAGCAACCGAAGAATGACAGAGTCAGAAGGTAAACCTGGATCTTTTCATTAAAATAAATATTCATTTGTTTGACTGGTATTTACATCTTCTGCGCATACATCGGATAAGTGGTGTGTTATGTTTTCTGTTGAATCCAAAGATCCTCCTGCCAGGGAACAGACAATTTACTAAAGAATGTAAGATTTCTATCCTGATATCTAGTGGGCATTGTGTACAGTCCATTTCACTTGGGCCAATGGAAGTGGAGGTCAAAACCGACCCAGGAGGGTTTGCCCCAGATTCGTGAGCCCACAGCTGGCACTTTTACTTGAGGGTTCATGAAACTTGTCCTCTTGTCCCTGCTTGGGATCTGCTGTTGTCCTTTCCTGTGATGATTCTGTGGCAGATCCGCTCACAGTGCCCACAGATGACACCACAAAGACAAAACCCATCATTTGAGTCTGTCAGCCTCCTCACTCTCTGTTTGTAGGATCCTCATTTTCTACAGGAATGTGCTCCATTCTCTAGAATACCCAGCTCGTTCTGGTGGGACTATCAATTTCTATCAGTTTGGATCCCTTGTCCCTCTGGACTGGACTGGTCCCTGAGCAGTTGCATACGACTTGCCAAGCCCATTCCAACCTCATATGTACTGAAGTTCTCAGATCTCAGTGCTGGGATTTTATTAGTCAGGATTTCCCAGGGGAGCAGAAGCAATGGAATATATATAACCGTAAGAGGGGACTTACTAGACTGGCTCCCACAGCCTGAGGCTGAAGAGTCCCACAGTGGCCGTGTGCCATGGCGCCAGGGAAACCACTAGCTGCTCGGTCCAAGAAGCTGGAAGCCTCAGAGCAAGAGGGACCAAGGGTGCTGCCCCAGGCCAAGGCTGAAGGCCTGGCAGTCCCCCGAAGAGTCTGATGTCTGCTGGCAGCGGCAGCAACAAAAACAAAAAATCAAAAAACGGAAAACACCCACTCTAGAGTGTGTGTGTACCCAAGCTCTCCCTCTGGTTTTTGTTGCATCTGGGCCTCCAGCCTGTTGGATGGTGCTGCCCCCATTTAGGGCACTCTGTTTGGTGGCCCCATGCCACCCTTTTCTGGACACATCCTAACAGACACACTCAGAATCATACTTTCACCAGTTTTCTAGGCATCTCGCAATCCAATCAAGTCCACAGCTGAGATTGACCGTCTCAGGGATGATGGCAGCTGAAGCCAGCTATGACCATCTTTCCTACCACACAAAAGAAAACCCCCTGCAACAGGCACGAAGGAGCCAGGGGCAGAGAAGGAGTGGAAAGCAGAGCGATCTCAGCCGGAAGCCTGAAATGGGCTCCTCCAGTCCAGCTCTCCAGAGGCCAACTCGGTGCTGGCTTTCCCCTGTCAGCTTCGGCTGACTCAAGGTCACTTTCCATCTGCCAGCATTGTCCCTCTGCAGCCGGCTGGCCCGGACGTCCACTGAGGAGTTGCTAGAAGCAGCATGCATCTCCTGGGGTCACACCAAGCCCCCGGGGCAAGTCCTCACCCCTACAGTTCAGCTCCAGTGAGAGTGTAATTGTCGCTGTGGGCTCTGATGCCCGGATGTCTGGCATCATCTAAACTAACTGTTGCTGACCTCTCGTGTACCTCAGATCTTCACTCAGCGTGAGCTCCTGGGTCTCAAATAACGGGTCCTTGGAGCCATCACCCTCTAAGTCCCACAGACTTGCTCCGCCTGGTCTGAATTCCAAGATAAGGTGTGTGGGTTCAAGAATAGAGTCCTGCTGCAGAAAGGGGGTGTCTTAGTTAGATTTGCTAGAGCCAGTGGTCGTAAGAGAGCAGATTTAATAGGGGACATTTATAGATTGCAATATTTACCCAGAAGCCAAATGCAGAAGGTGCTGAATGTCCATCTAGGCACTGGAGACCCAAAAGATCCAGTCGAGGGCTGGGAGCCCACAGCACTGTCCCATGTACGTCCGTGTCTGCACATGATGGCTGGAACCAGGATACGATGCTCGCAGCAGAGATGACAACCAGAGCTCCTCCGAAGCAACAGCAGCCATCCTCGACGACAGCAAGGCCCCGAGCTCCTTCCTCGATGAGGACAGCCGAGCCCCCTCCGGAAGAACCAGCCGCAGCAGAGCTTCTCCTGGGAAACAGCCTGCCAACTAGCTGCGGCTCCCAGTCTGCCTTAGGTTGCATCAGCAACAACCCTCAGGTGGATCTCGTACGCCCAGCATCACACCAGCTCAGTACGGCTGGGCGTTCTGACTCAAGTTGACCATATTAGGTCCACCACAGGGGTGTAGAAGAAATGTTCTAGCAGTTAGAAACAGGGGAATCATACCCTGGTGACAGGAATTTAGTTGTTTTGTCTTCATGAGGATGTGGCATTTGCAGTATGTTTGAAGGAAAGTTAAAATTCTATTTAAAGCATGGACAAAGGGAAGTGGAGGATATATCACAGCAGCCTGGAGAAATAGCCCCGTGGGAGATACAGATGCTCCCGATTACAGCTGCAGTGCAAAAGACTTCCCTTACCACCCGGGAGGACTTGGGTGGACTGACCTCCTGTCCCAAGGCTTCCCTCCCCACCCTCGGGTCCGTCCTCTCGTCTACAGCCTATTAAGGTTTAGTGAGACTTATGGCTTCCTTTCCCAAATTTTTGTTATAAGACACTGCTCTCAGAGCTGGTCAGGCAGACGTATTTCCAACTGCTGTCTGGCCCTGCTGCTGGTGGCGGTAGCAACCTGTCTCCGGCGCTTGTCCTTTTCTGTCTAGCTGGTACCCTTAACAGCTCAACGAGCCCCTTTATATCAGATATCCCTCCCTCTCAGGACAATGCCTCCGAGGATGAGATGTCCCTCTTCCTGTGCAAGACCATCGCCCCAGCTGTGATTTGAACACTACACTCCCCGAGAAGACGCTACTGTCCCTATCATGGTGCTCTGGAGAGTGAGGCAGGTGCCAGCTCACCTGGAGGCTGAGATGGCAGGGAAGTTTGACGACTTGGCTAGAAAAGTGGTACAAGTGTCTGCCCCATCTGTAGGGATCTGTACCCTCTTAGGACCGATAGTCCAGTCTCTGAACAGGCACTTTTCCTCCAGTAGATAGATCAGAGTGACCAGATCACTCTCATCTTTCTGATTGTGTGTTTGCTCTTTCCCATCCATTCCTTTTCCTCTTGATTAAACTTACTGAAATACTGTTGGAATATATCATGTATCTCCTATTCTCTCTATGACCTGACACAATTTCCTTTTGTCTTCACTGTCCCCTAAAACTTCATTTACTAAGACTAGAAACCACACTCTAGTTGCTAAACAATAGTGAATTTAAGCTTCTCACTCGTTCCTTCCTATCTAGATATTCTGTGGTTACACAGACATCACCTCATTGTCTTTGGCCACGCGGACCAGTCTGTTAGGAGAGTAGGGATCCAATGGTGTCTTCCTCTGGATAGCCAGTTGTTCCAGCACCATGTGTTGAACTGTTAATGCAATTCAGACAGTCTTCAACTGCTGCCTTTGTCATACATTTAATTCTCAAATGTGTGGGAATTTATTATAAAATTTTCCATTTTATCTTGTTGAGATTTCCATTCCTTTTTTACGTATTTCATATGAATGAAAAACCTTAGTAAACGCCAAAAAAACCTTATGTTGTCTAACTACAATGAGAAAGAAAATCAAGATATTACCGATAAAATGCCAGCAATAACAACACAGGCCATCGGAGGGAGAAAATGATTGCTTTCTTCAAAGAGAGGTTATAAACCAGTGCAAAACATTTATAAGATGGTAATAAGAGTGCTGCATATCAAAATACGTGCAGTTCAGCCAAAGTTTTCCCTGGAGACAAATGCATAGCTTTTAATATGTTCATTAACTTAAAAATGCATTAGAAACCACATGTCCAACTCAAGAAATAAAAATAGAGCAAAAGCAAAACAGAAGGAATTAAAAGAGAAAGGAGAAAAATGGTGTAGTTGGTGAGTAAATCTAAGTGGCAGTTCTTTGGAAAAAATCAAGAAAATAGAAAAACTATTATTCATGCTGAGCAAGAATAAATGTAAGAAGACCCCACAGGATTGCTGTTTCTTGTCGTTCTTCACTATTCTAGACAAAAACTAACCAGGTCTTAGGTGATATTTCTTAACCAGGAACGTGATGCTATTTTGAATAATTTATTCATTCTTTGGTTTATTTCCTCTTTGTATCTGAGGGCCAAGAGCAGCGCCTGGCATGTCATTCAGACCCAGAGATCAGTGAGATTCTGGGCAAACGAGCATCTCCAACTCCTGCACGGGGCGGTTACGCCTCACACAAGAGAGTTGGCTCCAAGAAGCTGAGCACAGGTAGAGAAGGTTTGCTCGTGACAGGTGACCCTGTCCAGGCATGGAAAGCCCCAGTCTCTGTCAGAGTCATGAGGACGGGGGGACACACAGCCCCGATGCCCAGCCAGAGGCCACAAGAAAGTCCTTTTATCGCGAGGAAGGTTAGTGCATATGAAGTTTAAATAGATGACACAAAATTAACTTCCAAAGTGTATCAGTTTAAACTTCACTTGAGAGTACATGAGTATGTCCATTTTTAATTTTTTATTCATTATGTATTTTTGTTAATACATATTTCTACAGTTGTTCACTGCATTGGCTCATATTGGTCTTTCAGTTGTTTTTCTTGAATATAAAGCAAAAATAGTATCTTGCTGCTTCTTGAATTTTTGTTTTCCTTTGTAACAAAGTTAAGCACATTTTTCTGTGTGTTAACTTCTCTGTATCACTTATTCTGTTGATTACTGTTTCATGTTCAGTTACTATAGGATTTTATATCCTTGTCTCTATGGTATCTTTATATATTGGGGATAGTTTCCTTTTGCAGTTGCGAGCGTTGAAACGATTGGTTTGTCATTTGCCTTAGACTTTATGTATGCATAAATGTGTGTGTGTGTGTGTGTGTGTGTACACATGTGTGTGTGTGACTATATGTATCTCTGTGTTAGGCATAGGACTAATTTATAGAAATCAAATACTGTATGCCCATTTTATTTCGTGTGACTGATAAGCTTCCTCTGTCAAAGTTGGCTTCCCATTCCTATTCCTTCTTGGCCCTGTATCCTGTTTGTTTCAAAAAATAAGTGTTTTATATTTTCTGGTAATCTATTTGTTATGGAATTTGGATCTCTAATCCATATGAAAATTGTTTTATACATTATCTGAGAAGGGTATCTAACTACATTTTAAAAAATAGTTAATTATAGCAGTGGCACTTATTTGATAAATTTGCCCTTCTTCAATGTTTGGAAGTGCCATATTTGGCATAATTTAATGTGATGCCTGAATTTAATGCTGTATTAAACTACATATTAGATTTGTTTGTATATTCTCTTCCTTTGCTATCTACTTGGGGGCGATTCCCATGTTTTTTGAGTAAAGTAGATCAATACTATATCCTTGACTCAACAGCATCACACCAAGAAATCCACCTTGTAGAAATAATAGCATGACATGCCTGCCACCATTCAATTTCAATGATAACTTCTTGTCCATAAATTTTTTCAGCTCAGGAGGGTGAGCCTTACTCATATTGTCTACTCATGTCCAAGGAACATTGCAAGGATTTGATCCCTTTATGAATCTTGTGGTTGATGAATGTGTGGAGATGACAACTAGTGGGCAACAGAACAATATTGGAGTGGTGGTAATACGAGGAAATAGTATCATCATGTTGGAAGCCTTGGAACGAGTTTAAATAATGACTGACTTCAGAGAAATCCATGCCCCCTCTTCAAAGCACTAGTTTCACTATGACTAAAAATTGGTTCTTATACATTTTCATATTAGGTTTTTGTTAAATAAACTTTTGTAATAGTCAAAAAAAAAGAGAAATAATAGCACGAATAAATTCCAGGATACTCAGTATTATTAGTATTGCTAGAAACTAAAACAAGAGCAATTAGGGGAGAAAAACTGGGAAAACACTTTCATTTCTAATGGAGGACAGTGACTGAGTAAATTACTGTATAGCCGAAGAGCAGGATGCTGAAGCCACTAAAAACAAGGTGAATCTACACGGACTGCTGTGGAAATATATTGATGGCATATTATTAATTTTAAAATTATATCCACACACAGCATTCTGTTTTATGTAAACATGTCTGCCTATGAATACAAATAGACCTGAGTGAATTTAGAATAAACTCAAGCAGACTGCCCACCCTTGTTAAGAGAAGCCTACACTAGGCAACTGAGTGGGAGGGGTAAGTAGTTTCTCTTTCATTCTGTGCTTTCTGTAATTAAGGTTGAAAATAAGAATGGGGGAGATTTAGCTCAGGTGGTAGAGCACTTGCCTAGCAAGTGCAAGGCCCTGAGTTACATCTCCAGCACCAAAAAAAAAAAAAACCACAAAAAACTAAGAATGGGTATGATGGGCAATCTTCCAAATAAAAGGACAAGACACAAGTGGATTATAGATTATTATGAAATATATTTGGTCTTTGCCCCCAGTTCTTGTCACAGAGGTCCCAAATCCTTTAGGGTTTCCTGAGTGATGGAGTGTCCTTTGCTATTCGGACTGAGTCTCTTTTGATCTTGCTTGGATTTAGGAGTGGTTTAGGGTGGGACTCTGGATAGTCTCAAAATGGGGCTGGTGGAGCTACTATTAAAGATGGGAACTTTTCAGCCCCACCCAGCAACCTCAGGATGGGCAGAGGGTGGGCTGGAGAGGAGCTCTATGAGAATTCTTAAAGAAGATCCAATGAGCTGCCAGGAGGGTGGCCCACCCCGAGGGGCACAGAAGCTCCACACACTCCACACACCTTGCCAGGTCCACCACTGCCCCCTTTGTAAAACCAGTTGTAATGCACTGATGTGTTTCTCTGAGTTGTGTGAACTGTCCTAGCAAATTAATTGGAATCAAGGAGGAAAGTGTGGGAACTCCAACTTATAGCCGGAAGTACAGGTGACAACCTGGTTCCCACAGTTAGCATCTGAAGCCTGGGACAGTCTTTGCTCGAGTATCTGGAACTGAGCCCTTCCTCGGTGGGCTCTGACTTTCAACCCCAGGTGAACTGTGTCTGAACTGAATTGAATTATGGGACACCCAGTTGTGTCTCCTAGAGAATTGCTAGGTGTGAAAAACAGCTGTGTGTGTGTGTGTGTGTGTGTGTGTTATAGTATGAGGGCTCGATCAGGGTCTTCACTGAGCTATAGCCTCAACCACTTCAATTTTTTATCTTGAGACAGAGTCTCACTAAATTACCCAGGCTGGGCTCAAACTTGCAATCCTCCTGCCTCAGCCTCCCAGAGTGCTGGAACTACAGGCTTGCATCACCAAGCCCAGCTTTTTTCTTTTACATAGACGGAAGTAAAAGCTGGGCTGGATGAACAGGGTGGCAAGGAGAGATGCCACTACACCACATGAAAGCTACGTGGGCCACCGTGGTGCTTCTGGTCCATCAGCGGAATGGGATTAATGACTTCTCACCGGTGCATTTGGGCAGAGCTCGGTTTCCCGAGGGGACCCAGGAGCTGGCATCCTGCAGACCCTCAGCAGGCCAGGTCCACAGGACCCAGCCGTCAGCAGGAGGGTGGAGGAAACCATGCAGTAGGAGTGGTTGTATCAAGGGCACTCCTACAACACGTGGCTGGTGGAAGGCTCCAGGCCTCCACGTCTTGAAGACTCCTCCCAGTGGGCATCCTGAACAGTCAGCAGAGTCACCTGTTGGTGACCAGTGAGTGCCAGCTGTGCCACCTCTGAATCTCCCTGTGCAGATGGCCTGTTCTTAGATAAACTCAAAAACACTGAAAATGAAAAGAGGGGGAAAAAAAGGTCTTTTTTTTCTTTCATGCCTCATCACATGAAAAAGCTGGCATTTGCAACACCAGAAGGTTCTTTCTTAGAATTATTTTTCCCTTCCAAGAATATTTTAAAACATCTCATAGCAACCCAAAACAGAAAAATAAACTGCACACTCAGGAATTATGCTTTTCCGTCTCCTGCAAGGAGACAAAGGAAAATAAAGGAGCTTATAGCCTGCTTTGTTCGCAGCACAGCCCGTGGCCACCGCAGGGAAGAAATGCCACTTCTGATGGCGTCGCGGGCCACACCCGGACAGTGGTGTCTGATCAGTGTGGGCTCAGTGGCTGTGTCTGTCCCTCCATCCTGTGTCCCGGAGTCCCAGATGGTGGTGTGATCCTAATGCCTTCCCGTCAGAAGGGGCTTGGCCAGGGGAGCGCAGTATTAGGAAGTGTGTAGGATGGTGGGAGACTCATGACCCCCCCAAGTCCAGCATACAATCATTTCTGAAACTCATAGACACGTGTGTTTCATTTTTCTCCCCAACGTGAGCTTGCAACAGGGCAGGAAAAGTGTCCCTCCATCAGAAGGGCCAAGTAACTTGCTTAAAGCATCCGAGTCCTGATGCTTTCAGAAAGCACAATCGAGTTTTCTTCTTAGCCCTGACTGGTGTCTGGTATATTTGTCTCTGTCCCACAAACGCGTGACCCTTTGTTGGCAAGAACTCCGCCCGGTGCGCTTCCTGTTGTTTTCCACGATGGAGAATAGAACCTGGTACTTTGTAGCCATCGAGTAAATATTCACTGTTATGTTTACTCTTGCTGTTGTCACCGTTCTGTAGAAACATCATCTGAGCCAAGATATGAAAGACGAAGAGCAGGGAACAAGGCCCAGAGTGATGTGTAGAAAATTCCAGGCAGCCGGGATCACAGGTACAAAGGTGCAGGGGCAGGAGAGAGCACATAGGAAGAGCGAGGGTGGAGACAGGGCCAGGGAGCAGGGCCAGAGACTGCAGGGGCTCAGGGTGCAGAGAGGGGTGCAGAGACTCTGCGGCGATAACTCTTGCTTTGTAGACAGCTCCGATCACACTGTCCGTGGGCTGTAGCAGCAGATGCCCGGCTTGGCTGAGCAGCCTACACAACCTGCCCTGTGACCAAGACCGACTTTGAAAACTTCGAATCTGCTCTAAACCACTTCTTCCTTAAAGTTCAACTGCTGCATGAGGCCCCGCCAGACCTGGCTTCACCAGCAGCAGCTAAGGAGAGACGAGGAGTCGTATGCCACCAGTTGTCAAGTCTTACTAAGCTACAAGGCTTAAGAGGAGGTAGTATAATTAGCATGGTAGTTCCACACTTGTGGATTCAACTGATTGCAGGTCCGAAATATTTGGGAAACTATCGCATCTCTATTGAGCAGGTACAGAGTTTTTCCTTGTTATTATCCGCTCGGCAACACTGTACACCCACATTTACATGGCACTGACATTGAACAAGGTGTTATAAGTGCGACTGAAAGTGTACAGGAGGTTGTACATAGATTGTGTGTAAACCACCTTTTTGTAGAAGGAACTGGACCAGCTTGACCCAATTTTGGCATCCACATAGGATCTTAGAACCAATCTCCTGTGAATACTGAGTGCCAAATGTATGAACACGTGAAAAGAAAGACCAATGGATGGAAGGAGTAGAATAACATCCAGAAACAGACCACACATATGTAGTCATTTGATTTATAATAAAATCAGCATGACCAGCAAGGGAGTTGGAAGGTTAATATACTTTTCAACAAGTGTTACAGACTTGATAGATTTTCCATATGGAAAAAAGAGTAACTTGACTCTTATCTCATGCCATACATATAAAATCAATCCCAGGCACTTTGCACATCTACATGTGAAAGGTAATATAATAACATTCTTAGAAGAGAAGAAAAAACATACCTTTGTAACTTTGGAGTAGCTCAAGATTTCTTAAACAGGAAACAGAGAGCATTAACCCTTCAGCAAGAAATGATAATAATAAACCATATTAAAATTAAGAGCTTCTCTTCATCCAAAGTCATTATTAGGAGAATGAAAAAAGGAGATGGAAATTGGGAGAAGATATCAGCAACATATGTATCCAAGAAAGGACTTGTGTTAGGAATAAATAACACTTGTAAAGCAATAAGCTAAAGAGAGACAACCCAATGAAAAGATCAACAAAAGGTTGAAATAGTTATTTTATGGATGAGGACAGTTAAATGGCACACAAGTATGTGAAATGATGTACAGTTTTATTAGTCATCAAGGGAACAAGAAGTGAAATCATAAGCAGATGGTATTATATATCAACAGTAGGGGGCGATAAAGAGACTGAAGTGCTAAATATTGGCAAAGAAGATGGAGCCACTGGAACTCCCTTTTGCTGCCGGGGAAGGTGTGAATTGGTGTAACAGTTTGGAAAACTAACCACCAATGTAAAGCTGAATATGTATATTCTCATGACCCAGAAATTATGCTCCTCAGTACATACTTAATAGATATACAAATGTGTTTAGCAAAAAACATTTATAAAAATATTCATAGCAGGACTATTCAAGATAACACAAAACTGGAACCTCCATGCATGCTCAGCAGTGAGGGAGTAGGTTGATAAATTGTAGTGTGGTCACAAAGTCAAAACTTACAGTTATTAAACACTCTGAAGCTCTGTGGGACGATATCATTAAAATCTTAACAAGCATTAATAGAGGGAAAGAAGCTCTACAGAATTCCATTTCTACTTTTAAAAAAGCCAAATCACTCTACCCTGTTGGAAGTTAGGAATGTATTTACACCTATGGAATAGTGATGGGTGGGAGTATGAGTGCATCTTTGCTGTGTATTTTTGACCTGGTTATATGGTGAATCTCCATTTGTGAAAAGTCATCTACCTGTCCACTTATAGGTGCCTTTCTGAAAGTTTTTTCAATTTTTATCAGTCCATATTTGCAGTACATAATGGTTAGAGTTCTTGTGTGGAGTTAGTACATGCACATAACGTATCTTAATTCCTTTTCTCAATCTCTTCCCCGTCCCTTTTTCCCCACTCCCTCCCTCTCTTGGTTCCCTTGCCTTTGGCAAAAGATCTATCTCCCTGCTTCCTACTATCTTTTATTTTGCTACTTATTTATATTCTGAGTTTCTGATATAAGAGAAACCATGTGATATTTAAGCTCCTTTGTCTGATTTATTTCACTTAATATTATGGTCTCAAGGTACATCCATTTTCTTATAAACTTTAGATATAAACTTCTGTAAACACAAGGGACTGTCCTTTCAAAGTTTCTCCTCTATCAGATCTTTCCTGAAATAATCAGCTCAAAATAACTCTTACGCCAAAGAGGCCTACTGTGGGACTTCTCTCTGGAACCCTCCTCTGCCTACCCCCAGTTCCTCTCCGTTTCTCTCTGCAGACTCACCAGAGAGCCCTCTGAGGCAACACACTGAAGAGTGCAGAAGTGCATTCCCAGGGTTCTCTTCTCCGTGTGCCCCCAACTGCTCCAGACCCAGCAGGGGCACAGCCTGCCTCTGGAGGGCGTCCTCTGGTCACTCTGATGCCCACTGCCAACCCTGACACCAGGCCTTTTAGGGCTTGTGTTACAAAAGCATCCTATACCCACTTCTGATGCGCAGGACAAATGATGTCCCGGTGCAGGGACAAATGATCCCAAACCCCTGTGACCCTGACAGCCAAGCTTGGCTTCTCCTTCCTCTGCACAAGTCAGCAAAGGTGTGGGCCCACGGTGGCCGGCTGGGAAAGGCGTGGCCAGAGAGCTTCCCGACCCAGAAGGAGCAAAATCAGCGAAGCAGAACAACACCGCCGAGTGGGTTTTGACTCCCGGGAGCTGTGACCCTTTCGGGCAGACCTCTCTTTGGCTCAAATGAAAAGTGTTTTTGTGAACTTGATTAAATAGATCAATAAAAATTGCAATCAAATAATGCACTTATTGCCTATGTTTATATCTGGGAAGATTCAAATACATCATAAAGTAGAACAAGTAGCTTTTCTCTAAAGAAAAAAGAAAGCAAGAAGACAAGAAAGGGAAGGTGGTGTTCTGACCTACGTCCATCCTTCCACGTCAGTCATCTGCTGGATTTAGCAGATCAGAGTGGTTGCGGCACGTGGGGGTTTGGAACTGGGGCTGAGGCTGAGATTCCAGCTCTCTTGAACACCAACTGTAGGACACTAGTAACAAAATTAGCAATTTACTGACTACCGTGTGCCTCAGTTTCCTCACCTGTGAAGGGAGAAGAATAACCCCAAATTCAAGGTGCTGTTTCAAAGGGTTAAATGAATTCGGCAAGCACTCCATGAATGGTGGTACTTATCGTTGTCTAAGTATTAATTATTTAAGTGAAATTATTCAAGTCGTTCATTATTTATTATTTAAGTACTCACTATTAATTGTTATTACCTTAAAAGATTGATTAAGAGAAGGGGTAGTAACTATATTTTAAATACATGACTGCAGTTTTTGAATTATTTCCATGAATACAATTTGCTTTTATAACTGAAAAAAAGCAATTAAATGGGGGTAGGTATCAGGCATGAGAATACTTTCTGGGAACAGCTGTGTCTCCAGGCAGACAGATAAATCTGGGGTGGCCTTTGATGTCTCTCTCAAAATGGAGCATTAAAATGAGTCATAGCCTCTCCTGTAGCTTTTTGTCATTCCTAAACTGGAATCTCTATCATTCCTGAAAAAAAAAAAAAAGATCAGCAATAACATGCTCACTTCCTGGCACAGCAATTAGGAGCCCAAATAAATGAATATTTTCATTTCCCAAATGCGTGGCTCCGGAATGCAACCCTGCAACATGGTTCTCAATCCAGGATGACATGGCAATGAAGGTGGCATTTGGAGCCAGACCACCCTGCCTCTCTGTGCTTGGCAATTCACCATTGCCTCGGCATGGACAATATTCCTTCCTCACCGGCTACAGCGAGGATGCGACAACAAGACGCAGGCCCAGGTCTCCGCAGGGTGCTGAGCATGGAGAACTTACTCAGGCACCATGAGGGTGAAGAGAAAGATGATGGTGGCCGATCTGTGTGACTAGAACACCGTGGAAAAAGCAGTGGACTTGGCTAAATAATAATTTAAAACTTCCATGACTCAAGAACATGTTAAGAGGAAAAGGCAAATCCAATTCTTTTGGCAGTACTGGGGACTGAACCACGGGCCTTCCCACTGAGCTACATCTCCAGCCTTTTTCATTTTTCTTATATTTTGAGACGGGGTCTCGCTAAGTTGCATTATTGGTCAAACTGAGCTCAAACTTGCGATTCTCCTGCCTCAGACTCCCAGAGTACTGGGATTAACAGGCCTGTGCCACCACACCCAGCTGGCAAATACAATTTTCAGAAAGACCTTTACTGAATCACTTTTGCAGGTCAATCCCAATGGAAAGTAGCTAAAAGAATTTGATAGCAACGGAAGGAAAACAAGGCTAGCTGATAGGCACAACAGAGAAGTAGCTGTCCCCACTCTCCAAAGGTCCTTGCTGAGGGGTTTGCCCACTGACACCTCTACACCCCTTCCTGACCCTCCTTACAACAGTGGACCTTCAGGTTGGTGCACAGTAGAAATCTGGGGTTCCCAGTTCACCTGCCCCCTTTATCCTTTGGGAATCAGATGCCTGCAGGGCAATTCCCTCTGCTCCTCCATGCTAAGTGTCTCAGGCAGTGGTCACCGCCAGGAGTCCATCTTGGCCATCTGTCCAGCTGTCAGTGCAGCCAGCACCATGTGAGGTGGGGAGAGTGTGCTGCTGAGCTCCTCATTCAACTCATGGGCTCACCTGGCTGTCACATGAGGCTACATCCTCCTCCTTCATCTTTATTAAAAATCACAAGGACGTTTCAGCCCTGTTGCTCACTATCTTACTTCTGGAACTGCTGGTTCAATGGGCAAGGAAAAGAACTACTAGTCATCAGACCCCCAGAGACTCCAGCCGCACACGCACAAGCTGCTCACGTGGACGGGTAATCAAATAAACACACATTAAATAAAAAGTGGCCAGCCGTGCCCCCGACTGCTGTTTAGAAGCATCAGGAGAAATGGGCACAATCTACCTGCGATGGTGGAACTGTCACTTCCCGTCTGCGAGGCAGTTGTAGCCATCAGGAGCTTTGAGACAGTTCACATCCTCTGTCCTCATGACTCCCCTACAGCACTCTATCCCAACCACCAGAACTCACAGACAAGCTTTCCTAGCAGTCTTGTCCATAATAGTAGGCTTTAAACCATCACAGTGTCCAAAAAGGGGAAACGACTATATAAACGATAGAGTAGCCAGAGGACAGGGTGAGATGAGGCCACAGTGATCCCTTGATAAAAAGGACTGGGGTGCAGCTCAGCGGTAGAGTCTCCCTGGGTTCAATCGCCAGTAGAATAAATAATTACATAAATAAATGTTTATGAAACATTTCCTAGTCCTGTAATGTAACATGAAGCGACAAAAGCGAAAATAATACCATTAGCAAAGTAGAAATGCAATACTATATTTAAGATTTGGAAGGAGATGCATACAAATGCCAGTGGGATTTATATCTTAAAGTTTGGATTGAGAGTAATTTTTATATTTGCGTCTTTCTTTTTCTACATTCTGCACATTATCTGCAAGGTGAGCGTGCTATTGCGATAATAAGAAAAATCACAGCAGAGACCGAAATGAACACAATGTTATTATTAAGACAGTGTTAATAAAGCCGGGATCGAGCTGCTGGCCCAGGCTGGTGGTGTGACCTGCTGGGAAGGAGACTGTTGGGGCATTAAAGTGTTTCCCTTCCGGTCAGGCAGAGGGGAGAGCTCGGCCGCAGGGAACACACGGACACCATGTGGGATACGCAGGAGAACCTTTCTCTGACCCCTTCAGGGGCAGCATGGCTTTCAGGATCAGACCACAGTTCCGTCGTCTCACCTTTGCCCTACTTACTGCTGTCCTCCCGCACCCGGCTGCAACCTGCACTGGGGTCCACCCTTAACAGACTCCTGCCTCTGCCCCCTGGAGCCTGAGAACGAGCTCCCCCAGGACGATCGGGAGAGGGCGCTGGGGTGCAGCTGAAGGAAAGTGGGCAGGGCGGCACCCTCACCTCGGGCTCCTGCCAAGATGCCCTCAGCGCTGCACACAGGCAGTTTCTGAGTGGTGACTGTGGGAGCGGTGGCTTCCTTCGGTGTCCCTTGGGGATGCACCGCTGGCTTTACCCAGACTCTCACCTCCCAGAGAGGTCTGGCCTCTGCCTGCTGCATGCACGGTGCCGCGTTCTTCTCTTGCTCCCGGCTTCCTGATTCAGAGTGAGCAGCTGCCCAGGCTCTGGTGTAGCCACAGTTGAGGAGGGAGGACGCTGAGGCGCTGGTATGCGTGCGGTCTGAGGGTGGCATCGGCACTCTGGGTGTGGTTACGAGGGCCTCTCTCACCACCGACACCACACGCAGCCCTCGGAGCCCTGGCTCAGGAAAGACACCCTTGTCTCACCTCCCCCTGCCTGTCCACACCCCAGTTTGCACACTGCACACCCTCGGGCAGTGCAGCTCATGTTTCAGCCTGTAAGGAGCAAAGCAAGGCCGTCCAGTTGTGCCTCGAGACGCATGACAAGGACTTGGAGTTCCTCCGAGCCTTGTTGCCATGCACAGTAAAATTGGAGGCTGCATTGATTTTTTTTTTTTTTTTGTGGTGCCGGGGATCGAACTCAGGGCCTTGTGCTTGCAAGGCAAGCACTCTAACCACTGAGCTAAATCCCCAGCCCTACACTGATTTTTATTTCTAAGCTCAATGTGACACGCAGATCTGTACTCTCTACTTGGTCCTGGAATCTTTCTGACCTGCTCTATCTCCCCTTCAGGGGGAGCTGACCTCCATGTCTTCACAGCTGGTGGAGGCTGGAAGAGGGGGGCCGTTAAACAGCAGGCACGCGGTCAGATGGGGGCCAGGGACGCTGGGTTTCGTTTTATCCTGGTGGCATGGAGCAAGGGGACGGTACAATCACCTATGCCCTAGAGCCAGCACTGGCTGCCTGCGAGAGTGGAGGACAGAAGGCTGCAGGCTCAGGGTGACCGGCGGGGAGGCTGTGCGGTGGCTCCAGAGAAGCGCATGGTCACAGCAGAGAACACATGCCTTGGGTTTTCAAAACCAGTCATCCAGCCAGACGTGCAGGCGCCTGTGCGAACCAGATACCGAGGCTCTAACCACTCGGCAGCTTGGCCTCTGGAGCAAGGAAGAGCAAGAGTGGAGGCCGGGAGTGAAGGACGTCTGAGGGACGCATGCGCGTAACACAGAAAGACCCCTTGGTAGGATGGAGGCAAGGAGCGCCAGGGAGACGCGCGGGCCCTCCTCAGCCAGACGCCTGGAGCCATTCTCTCCTTCCGCCCTGACAGCGCTGTGGGGCTCCGTTTCTTGAGGACAGTCCAGCACCATGTTGCCTCCACAGGCACTTCCCACACAGCGTGGACGGAGTCATGTCAAGGCAGCCATGTCGTGCTACTTCAGTGCCCAGAGCACCCTGAGATGAATGCTTTTGCTCCTTTGAAGAAGGCAGGCTTTCCGCAGTCAGAGAAAACCGCATCAGCAGAGGACCAGGTGAAGCTCGGAGCGCCTGCAAGAGTCGCCATGGCGACAACCTTGCAATTTGGAAGCACAAATAAGAGTTGTGTTTACTTTGATACTGCAACCAAAGGAAGAAAGCTGCAGTGACAACAGCACGGAAATGGTGACAATCATCTCTTTCGGGCTCATCTGCAAAGAAAATACAGACAATGAACCATTTCCCAGGAGCGATGCGTAAATGCAGGTCTTTTCTGACGTACAATGTGAAAGATACTCAATGAGAAAGGCGAATCATTTAGAATTTCTTACAGTGTTTTACTCTAAGATAATTGTAGATTGATATGCAAGAAATAATATAGAAATCCCACATATGTTTCACCCAGTATCCTCCAATAATATTATTTTGTACAGCTGTAGTCTAACATCACACCCAGGAAACTGACATTGTTACTATGGTTTGTTTGTTTGTTTGTTTGTTTTGGCTTTTTTTTTTTTTGATGGAGTTCAAACTGGCTTTGAACTCACTATGTAGTCCAGGCTGGCCTCGACCTCCAGGTGATCCTCCTGCCTCAGCCTCCTGAGTGCTGGGATTACAGCTGTGAGCCACCATGCCCAAGTGTGGTTCAGTTTTGAGGGAACTCTCAAAAGATGTATATCATCATGTTTGAAAATGTAACACTTCCATATTTTGAAAAATAACTAAAATTATAAAGAAATTAAACAGAGAAAAATACCTTTGTGTTCCTCCTAGCAAGGAGTTTATGACGAGCACGTTCACTAAAAACATTTAGTGGTCCTTAAAAATGTTTTGATGGTCTAGAGAATCATAATCCAAATTACCCTAAAATGGCCTTGTCTGAGACGTTTACGAGGGATGCTGGCGGGACTTACTAATCTAGAGGCTGCTGTGAGGAATTGTAGTCTGACTGTGGTAGGGATGCTGGCGGGACTTACTAATCTAGAGGCTGCTGTGAGGAATTGTAGTCTGACTGTGGTCTTTCTAATGCCCTTTACTATTACTTCTTACATCTCGGAGCACCCAGGCTCCTTCCAGTACTACAGTCTAAATTTCTCATGCCTTTTCATCTATGCATTCCTTCATTAGATATATATATATAAGTATTGCCAATTATTTTTCTAGCTGTTAAAAAAACAGGAGGGAACCCCAATTCCCTTTGGGGAGCTGGCGTTCTAAGCCACGCTTCCTAGTTTGCTCCAGCACAGTGGCCTGAGGTGAGGACTCCTGCCTCCTCCAGGCAGGTCCGTGAGGACTCCCCTTCCCTCCCCCTGAGTCTCGGTGCTGGCCCATCCAACATGCATCTGATTGTATCCGGTTCATGCCCAAACTCCTTCTTGTGTTCTCTTCCTGCCCCTCCGCCTCAGCCCCAGGGGCAGTTCCGAGCTCCTTGCAGCCCCTGTGGTCCAGCCCTACCTTCTTGTCCACCTGTCAACGCCCCTTCTTCCCCAGCCACACAGCCAGCCGGCGTGGGATTCCTGTGACTGGATGTGGTCCTCTGTGGGTGCAGAGTCCTCCTCTGCTTGCAAAAGTCCTACTCATTAACCTCTTAGTCTAAGCACGACCTCTTCGGCTGAATGAAGTCGAGGAAATTCCATGCAGTGGGGACTTTATTTACTTGGAGTCACCAAGTAGCTAGGTGTTGATTAGATTTGTAGCTCTCACTCCCTGATCATAACAGATATGTTTGTTTTAGCTGGTTTCTGCCTAATGCATTGATGCTGTCACATGGCGCTGCAGTGATTCCTGCAGGGTGGCATATTGGATGCACTTGGCGTCGTCTGTGTTTCATTCATTTTAAATTTTTTAAAGTTTTTATTAGTAATTATTACATTCGTTGTGGGAAGTTGATACATATACATAACACATCTTAATTCTGTTTCTCATCCCTTTCCCCTCAAATCCGTGTCTTGGTCCTTTTCCCTTTCGCAGTGTCTGTTTCTCTATTTCTTTTCTTCTCTCTTTTTTTTTTTTTTTTTTTTTTTTTTTTTTTTTTTTTTTTTTTTTTTTTTTTTTTTTTTTTTTTTTTTTTTTTTTTTATGCTGGGAATCGCATTCAAAGCCTTGTGCTTGCTAGGCAAGCACTCTAACCACTGAGCCAAATCCCCAGCCCCTGTTTCTCTACTTATTATTATCTGTTGTATTTTCCTCTTTAGTTGTTTATACGTTGGGTTTCTCATATAGGAGAAACCATGAGCTATTTCAGCCTGTGTGTCTGATTTATTTTACTTAACAGTGAAATATGTGTTACTTTTTAATAATAGACTCTAAGCAAACTTTTTAAAAAGAAATAATAAGCTTGTTCCCGACAACCCCGAGGTCTTACGTTTCTGACAACCCAAAGCCACGGACTGAAGCAGCCACCACGCCCCTGATTCTCAGCCCTCCTTCCCAAGCACCTGTACCAGCAGCCTCCACCTGTTCACAGTGACACCCTGCCCTCCCTCCACTTCCAGCTCTTCTTCCCTCAGTCACCATCTCCTTCCCTATGGCCACCGCTTGGCCACCTTCCTCCCGGGCTGGCATGGCCAAGGGTGCCTGGCTGTCAGGTGGCCTCTGCTCTCCTGGGCTGGCATTCCATCTGGTCCCTGGTCACCAGGACACTGTATTTCCTAGCAGCGAGAGCTCTGCCTGTTCTCAAAGGCGCATTTATCCATTCACTATTTATTAATTCAGGCATTCATGGGGAAACGTTTATATAGCACCTAATATGTTGAGAGTTCTGTAGAAATAGAGAAATTAGCTTTGAAAGTTAAACAGAAAATTCAAACGGCCAGGAGTTAGGAAAGCAAGCTGCCCATAGTGGATTCTTGGCACAGAATGAGAAAGGGTGTTTCTCACTAGACACCAAAGAAATGCAAATTAAAATAACAATGAAGTGACATTTTTACTTGTCCAAGATTAAAATAAAATTACAAAGCGCCATACTGGTTGAGATATAACTGAGATGATGCCCACTACTGAGCGAGACCAGACGGCAGCACAGGCGTGGCGGGCTGTTTAGTGGTATAGTCATTTGGTTTTGGTCCTGCAGAATTTTTTCTTTCTCCTTCAGAGAAGGTCACCAGGCTATATTTGTTCCTTATTCGTAGGTAGCAAATTCCCTCCAGCCCAGGGGCTTAGGACAGCTCCACTGATTCGCCGACACTTGTGCGGATCGGCGAGGTTCGGCCGAGATCGGTGTCTGCCAGCCTGTTCTCACGCTGGTGCTGGGGATCGAGCCAAGCTCACGGGAGTCACTGGCGAAGCTCAGCCCCTGCGGCTGCGAGACTCAGCCTCTTCCCTTGCGGACTCTCAGCTCCGTGTCTGCCCACAGTCTTTGTCCCTGGGCCACTTCCGTCTCCAAAGCCAGGGTTTCCACACTCTCAGGTTTCAAATCCACCTCTGGGGAGATCCCATTGTCTTATGAGCGCTCTATTGACTGTGTCAGGCCCAGCTGTTGAACACAAGTAAATTATGTTAATAAAATGAATGATGAAAAAGGCAAAGTTCTGGTCTGACATCTGCAGGGTACTTATGGCCGTAGATAGCTGGCACACTCACCTTCCACAGCTGCGACAAACACAGGTGGGCACTGAGTCTCCTGCCAGAGACAGGAAGCTGCGAGACACATCATCAGGGTGATGGTTAGTGACCTGAAGGAGAGGAATGGCTGGAGCCAGGCATGGCGGCTCACACCTCAAATCCCAGCACTTGGGAGGCTGAGGCAGGAGGATCACAAGTTTGATCCCAACCTGGGCAAGTTAGCTACTTAGCAAGACTCAGTCTCAAAATTTTAAAAAAAATTTTAAAGAGGGGATGGGAATGTAGCTCAGTGCAAAGGTCCTGTGTACAGCCCCCAGCATCAGCTGGGGGAAAAGAGAGAGAAAGAGAGAGGAAAGGTTATTTTTTATTCTTCCCTTTGCCTGTGTCTTGGAAGTTAATTTAGTGGTATGTCTCAGTTTCTCCCCCTCCTCACAGCTCTTACTCTGACAAAAACAAGTTCTGCCAGTGTGGCTGGCCACACCCAGAAGGTTCAGGGCCTGCTTTCAATCTCAAAGCGCACCCCCCGCTCCCGGTGCAGCCAAACCCAGCACTCAGCATGCTGGAGCTGCTGTGGGTGGAGGTGCTAACTCTCAGTGGTGCTGTGGACTGGGGGAAAGTCTGGAGGCTGTAGGAGGCTCAGGGCCTGTGCCTCCTTGTCACCTCCATGGCTGACCACGTCTGCTGGTGTCTTCCGTGGTCTCCAGTCACACTACAGCAAATGAACGGAGAATCTTCATTTCAGAATTTAGCATCCTCTCCTGAGAAACTGCTCACCCAGTGTCCAGGTCTGACGCCAGCCCTGTGTGCAGCCATGCTACTCATAGTTCTCTTCCTGGTCCTGCCTGGTTCTGTACACCCACACACCCAGCCACTGGGACCTGTGTACACACACACTTACACACCAAGTCAGACAGACCACATAAACACATGAAACACATCCTTGCACACATGCCCAGACACACCCATACAGACACACTTACACACCTGCACACACTCATAAACATAGGCTCATATCCTCTCTAACACAAAGACACATGCATGCACACACGTGTACTCAAATGCACGCAGCTTCTTGGCAGTTCTGTCCCATGCACATGGGTCTGCTGGCCCGCCCCCGCCCCCTGGTTTTCTCATTAAGTCACCCATCACACACCCCTCTCAACTGCCACCTGCCCAGGCCCACAAGCATGCCAGCTCCCTCCCAGTGCAATCCACTGGGCCTCTGCTGATGTAACATTTGGGTTTAGGTCATAAACCCCTCATGTGCCTTCCTTTGCTTTTCTTGAACTCATTTTCCCTCAAGTGCACCTTTTCTTTCCCTCCAAGGTCATTGCTTGTCATTGGTGCTGGAAACCAAGCGAGTCCCACTGTCCAAGGCTGCCCAGGCCCCCATGAGTCCAGTGTCCTGCAGGCTGGGAACCACATTCCTGGCCTGAGACACAAAACCAGAGTCTCCCAGTCGGCACCCCTGCCAGGAAGGGGGCTTCCTGCACCCCAGGTTTGCTGTGGCGCTTGGATGTGGCCCACAGCTCCTGTAGCTGGGAGGTGATAGGCCAGTTTCGGTACCAGCTTCCCACCTCCCAGCTGCTGAGAGGCATCAAATGAGGACGAGGTCACCTTCTGTTCTTCGCTGGATTCACCTGCAGTTGGAAAGGGAAATGTAAGCCATACTGCTGGATTACAGAAAACAAGTCTCTCCGAACACAGGGAGAAGGTGGGGAAATAGCCCTGTCCTCGGGTGAGGCCCACCCAGGTTGGCACCAGGGCAAATGGCAGCACCCTTACCATGCGCCCTCAAATGGCCGTGACTTTCAGGGCCTGAGGAGCAGAGGGCATCGGTGACGATGAGGAGGAACACACTGTGGGGACCTTGTCGTTTCTTCCAGGGCCCTCCCATGGCCAGTCCTCTGCTACAAAGCCACTCACAGCACCCCACCGGGTGTACTATTCCTCTCACTCCACAGCTCCTGCGCCCCAGCTCAGGAAGGAAGCTGCGTGGTCGGAGCCTTGCTGCTTCTTTCGCTCCACCGAGCACTCTCTGAATGGGCAGGACTGTGGGGTGCCAGGCTCTGGGCCCTCCGCCCTGCTCCTTCCTGCCCACAGCAAGCGGACAGGAGAGGGGACCGGAGCCCAGCATCTCTGAGCCCTTGAGCAGTGAAAGTGCCATCCACTCTGCCACGCCCTTATCATGGGCACAGCTGTGTGTGGTGTGGGAAGAAACTGAAAGGGAAACGTCTTAAATCCTTTCAGGACATTGAGGCAGCCAAGACGGCACAACTGAAGACTCTGATGAAAGAGGACTCCAGAGCTGCTTCAGAAAGTGGCAAGAACGATGGGATGAGTGAGTTTAAAGCACAGGGGAGGATTTTGAGGGTGATTAGTGGCAATGTGCTTTTTACTGTAATACTTCTTTAAAGCATTCGCCATATTTTATTATACTTTATATTAATGCCATATTGATGGTGATATCATAGTAGAGTGCTGCAAGATGTCACCATCAGGGAGAACTAAGTCAAGGGCATGCACACAGATCTTGGCACGGTTTCTTACAAATACTTGTGAATCTACAATGATCTCAAGAAATGAGATTAATTTAATAAAAAGTAGCCAGCATAGCACACTACTCTGGGTGTCGTGGAAAGCCTGTGTTCCTTTGGCCTCCATGTCTCTCTCCTTTGGAGTTTTTAGCTTGTCTCCTTAGCTTAGTGATCTTGTCCTGCACTGTTTTCCTGCTGGCTAAACCAGCCACAAGCACAGGGAAGAGGTGTTCAGCTCGGGTTTCCTGAAAGCACCCTGGCTCCCCCATCAGGGATCAAGTCCAGAAAGCTTTTCTAGAGTTGCTTATTCCTTCAACAAACATCTCCGGAGCACTCTGTGAGGTCAAGCTTGGTGTCAGGCCTTGGGGTGGGCTGCTGGAAGATGAAGACATGAACGATGGAACCCAGAGCAGGAGCGACAAGAAACCAGCAAGCAGAGGGATGTGATGAATCCACACGACAAGCTCCAGCATCTTCAGTATCACGGGGAGCCCCTCTGTTCCCCGATGTCCCACCTGCGGGCCAAGCAGGGTTGCTTAGCATGAAACAGTGCATGGCCCAGCATGCTTCGTCCTGGGGTGAGACAGAGTCGGTGCCAGGAATGGCACAATGAGCATCGCTGCTGAGGGGACCAGCGTGAAAGCTTGTTCCTGGGGGAGAGCCGGAGAGGACTCAGAGTCTCGGGCGTGCTGTGAAACACGGCGGAGAGAAATGAACTTGGTCCCTGTCCGTATCCAGACACCACAGGACGATGCCAGCAACCTGCTGACCGCTGTCACAGCAGGATTCGTTTCCTCCAGGCAGACGCTCTGCATGCCCCCCCCCCGCATCCTGGACTTTTCTGTTGAAAAAGCATCACAGCCTTGTGTATCTTGGTTGCACATCCTGTGTAAGGTTCTGTTTGCCTACAGCGGTATTTGGAGCAGGACTGGGGATGAGAGTTTTGGTGTAGAAAGCAAAGAGAAGTAGAAGGGCCTGCCATTTCTAATTGACATCTTTCCTCCTGTAATTGTATTTAAGTTTATAAAATAGAGAATTGCTAGAGGCTCAAAAGCAGCTGACGGAAGATGAGCAAATCAAGCTGTGGCCCACTTGCTGTGACAATCGGAAGCAGCTCACTGCCTGTGCGCCGGCCTCCGCCCCGCACCTTCCCGGTGGCCAGCGTGTCTGTGCCAGGGGCAGTGAGCAGACGAAGAAACAGCGGGGAGGGCCACGGCTGAGCCGTCGCTGCCCACAGCTGCACCTGCAACGGTAGCCCTGGTCCGAAGGCAGCTGGAGAGAGCCGCCCCACAAGCAGACACCTCGGGAGAACGAGCAGAGTGTTAATTCTGTAAGTCATCGATTTGAACCAGGCGACTTCTGGAGCTGTTCCTCGGGGTGTTACCATCGGTCACAAAAACATAACGTGACTAGCAGAATCGCTGATTTCCCGTTTTTTAAAAATGGGGAAGCCAGAGCAGACATGCATGCGGCAGCTCTGTCTGGATCCTGCGGAAAGATCCACGTCAGCCTGGAGTAGCCACGACAGCTCGGCCCTGCGCAGGCTCCCAGGAAGGAGTGGAAATCTCCGCGCCACGAAGCCCAGGCCGTGTGCGGCAGGGCCAGTCAGGCTGGGAGGGCCGGTCCACAGAAGTCATGGGGTGTGTGGCATCAAAGGAAGAAAGGGATGTGCTGCCAGCTAAAAATAAAGCAAAACAGTGGATAAAGTGACTCGGAAGCGTGCTTTCATTTTGCAGTCCACAAATTTACAGGTAAATAACTAGAATAAAGCCAACAAGATGCCTTTGCAAGACAAGCTGCAACTTCTTCCTAGGTGTCGTGGGGCAGGGTCTATGTGTCCTGGCTGCCCCTTTGCAGAGGGAACAGTGAGAAGCAGGCACATTCTGGATCTACACGGAAAACAAAGCTGATGGATGTGTATGTGGTTTCTATGAAGGGGGTGAGGGAGGATGCTGCGAGGGCCAGATCTGAGCAGCCTCCTGCCTCTGCTGTAGGAGTGAGGGCACATATTTATCTTCCTGGCTCCTGGCTTCTTCCAAAACCAGGGAAAGGGACACTGGAATTTCTACATGGCACTTTAGCTGCAGACTGAAAGCCAGTCCCTTCTGCCGCATGGCCCCTGGCTGTGAATGTTCACTGTGTGACACAGAACTTCAGCACCAGCCAGGTGTTGAGATGTTGATTAGCAAAGTTGAGTCCTGCTGGGTGCCTGGCTGACTGTTGCACTCCACTGCCCAGAACAAGGAGAGAGGCGTGGTTGTCATGTACACTCACCTCTGACACCAAACTGTCCCCGGACAGCCCACTCCTTGCTGTATGTGAAGCTCCGAGCATTTTATTGTCTCCATTGTTTCCAATTTCTAGTGCTAGTCAAAACTCGCCCACCAGATTCTCCATCCTCGGCGGGTCCTGTCCCAAATGCTGAAGCTCGCTCTTGCAGGTGGGGCTAGGAGCAAAAAGAGCTTCTACCTCAACTCAGGGCGGCGATCCCGAGCTTGGCACCGGGGAGAACAGGCGGGCAGGGCAGGCACGATGCAGGGGAGACACTTCCCCGGGGCCTGCAAGGAAAACATCGCAGTTTCCTGGGGTCAGAGCTGGCCCAGGACCACCCAGGGCCCAGCCAGTTGTCCTGGCTTGTGCATGACCACAGAGCTCAGTGTGGCTGTGACATACTCGCCGTTGGGGTTGGTGCTCTGTGGCCCCAGTGACGCCTTTCCTCCTGCCGCTTTATGCTGGAGCGGCCCATAGACTGGTTTTCTTCTTGCCTTTCTTTTCCTCTTCTCTCTCTCTCTTCTTTCTTTTTTCTGGTACAGGAAATGAACCCAGGGCCTTCATACCAATCCAGGTTCCCAGGCCTTTGTATTTTTACTTTTCATTTGGTGACAGACTCCTGCTAAATTGGCTGAGCCGGGTTCAAACTTGTGATCCTCCTGCCTCAGCCTCCCAGAATGCCAGAATTTCAGGCATGCACTACCACACCAGCTCTTCTTTTTCTTTTTTTAAAAAAAGATAATGTGTCTGTAGATATTGGACAGAGAGTAATGCAAATAAGCAGCGGTGGGAAAGCGTCCCCAACACGTATGGCTCCTCCCACAGGGCTGTTTTCCATCCCAGCATCCTTTGGAGACCCAGTGCTTACTGAGGACTTCAGTGATAACTATGGTTCCTCTGTTTAGAGGTCTTACAGTATGTCCTTGGATAACACAAAGACCCTCCTTCGTGGAGCCGGCACCCAGATCCCCTTCCATGTGGGTGGTATGTCACATACTCCCTTGCATGGCTGCACAGTTTATCTAAGGGCACCCCTGCTGTTAACATCTGGATCCTCCTCCTGCCCAAGGTTGTGCTATTATTGCGAGGCTGGAACGAACATCTAACTACATGTATCTTGAAGCAGCAGCAAGTATTTCCACCAAACAAACCCGTGGGGTGAAGGGTCAGCATATTGTAGATTTTTATGCATCAATTTTTACAAATCATTATTCAGGATAGTATTTTTATTTCGTATTTCCAAATAGCTAGGGTATTTTTAAATGTTGCTATTTTTACTGCAGTGCGCGAAGGTACTGAGTTTCGCCTCCCTCCGTAAATTTGTTTCTCGGTGAGGGCTACGGTAAGGGCCCCAGAGTGTGGCACTGGCCAAGGCCATGACGAGCGAGGCTGTCTCCCAAGGGCTCCTTTCCCAGGCCTCTCATGGGGAGAGTTACGCTCTGCGGCTCCTTCTGAGTTTCTGGAGGCTGCATGAGACCTGCTCTCTGCGGGGTCCTTCCTTCCTCCCACCAGGGACCTGTGACAAGATGGCGATTTTTCTGCTGCCATGAGGCCCATGCGTTGCATCTTGGGCGGGGAGCCTTGACATTAGGCTACAGTGGCGGCCAGGCTTCTTCTTTCCTCTCTCTCTGTCTCTCTCTCTCTCCACAGGAACCCCTTTGGGCAACTGGCTAGTCAGACTCTGAGGCAACCTGATCCCCCCACAACCTGTCTAGACCGAAGGAGGACAGCTCTGGTCTTTGTGCTTTCTCCAGTGGGAAGCAGGGGCACCCCGCACCCAGCACCACCACCATCTGCCCCTCTCTGTGAACATGCAGACAGCCACATGTTTGTGGTGTTTTGTTCTTGTTGCTTATTGGCTTGCTTGGGTCAAAGTAGTCTCCTCCCTCAGGACGTGTTCCATAATTTTGTGTTTCTCTTCAGAATATTGCTACCTGGCATTACCTGCCAATTGTGAAAACCATTCGATGTCGACTGAGTTATGTTTTCTTTTAGCGGCACATCAGGTTGTCATCTTGCCCCGAGAAGATTGCATTTAAGCCCTTGTCATGTGTCTGCATGCTCTTTTGTGGACGACTTGTGACCCATTAATAGCTTCTAGCATGAGTGCTGTTCTTTCTGTAATGTGTTTTGTTAAGTTCATGGATGCCACGTTGCCTGGTACTTGGAAGTTCATGAATGGTGAATATTAAGAGCCTTGGGGTCAGGTCGTTTGAATTTAAATCCTGAGTCCATCATTTACCATGGAGATTTTAATTGGACATTCAATAAATATTTGTCGAATATCTACCCTGTGACAAGAATCCTTTGAGGAACTGAAACTCCAGCAATGACGAGAACATACAAAGTTTCTGCTTCTTGAGCTTCCTGAGGGAAGAGGTGAGGCAGATGGCAATGGCTGCTACAGCCGAACAGAAGGGAAATTGAACCTGCAGTTCAGGGACCAGGTAATGGCCAGAGCTGTGACTTCAGAAAGGTGCGGGCTTGGCCTCCGCCTACGGGGTGACGTCGCCTGTGCCCTTTGGCATCCTCGTTCCTCTTCCTCCTTCTTCTTTTCTTCGTCCTCCTCTTCCTCCTCTTCTTTCTTACCATGCAGAGCCGCTGAAATAGCCTCTGCTGTTTTATTGGTTGGTTCATTTAGCGCAGTTTTTCACAGAGATATTTGATCTAAGAACATCTGCTGCTGTCTGAAACATATTTTTCCCTAGTACTTGACTTTGCACTTCCCGTAACTGTCGGCGAAGTGTCGTCTCACAGTCCTGGGACACAGCTCCGCATTACTGAACAAGCATCAGTACGCCCCGGCTGGAGCTGCGTTCCTGCAAAGGCAAACGCACCACCTGCCTCCCCTGTCAGCAGACATCTTCGTGAGGCTGGCCCAGTTGTGCTGATACTGCAAGAAATACCACTTATTGTCACGTCAGCAATAAAACTCTTACTACCAGCTGACGTCTAAGGCTTTTCTCAGTTAGGTTAGCTTTTGTAAATGCAAAATATTAAGATGCAAAAATTCCAAGCCACTCCTTGACACACTCGGTGTCGTGCACTCATCACTTGGCATGAGGGGGTGATGGCCCACTTGGATAAAGCGTTTTGCTTTCTCCCTCACTACAGGCCTCCCTAAATCTATACCCATCGCCGGGGGCTTCCGTTGCCAATCCCCACTCTGTTTCTGATTGATTCTGTGTCAATTTCTTACCGTTGGGTGACAATAAGGTGACAGAGGGTATTGGAGAGGGCTCCCTTCACACACTCAGTGTGATGAACGTGGCCCAAGCGTTTCCCTCCACACGCGTCTGCATTTGTGCCAGGGGCTCCCTGTCCAAGCTATGCTGAGATGACTGTGGTCTTGGCAATTAGTATCATTTTCTTTCAAAAACAACACAATTCTCTCATCTTTTTTTCTTTCTTTCTACAATCTGTTCAATTTGAGATCCAATAATCCTATTCCTAAAAATTCTTAAGAAAAATCTCAACCAAAACAAAAATCTACATACCCAAAAAATGTTTCTTAAAAATTCTCTTTAAATTCCAGTAAAGATATAGTATCTAAGTATTATTGTTTATAATTGCCAACCCAAGGGCCACTCAGGTTAGGACGCTTGTCGAGATTCCTTTTTGCTTTATGTTCATTATTTGCCATCACAAATGGGGTGACGATGGTTCCCCTTGTGGACCATAACTTGGTAAATCCGGTCACTGAGTATAAGGTTCTTCTAGGGTATTTCATTGATAAGTAAGATGTGACACATTTAAAAAAAAATTTGTTTTTGTTTTGTTTTTTGAGACAGCGACACACTGTGTAATTCAGGCTGGACTTGAACTCTAGGCAATCCTCCTGCCTCAGCCTTCCAAGTGCTGGGATTACAGGACTGCACCACCATGCCTGGCTACAGTATGTTTAACATCACAGTCTTTGGCTCTGCAGGCCCCAACTCCCTGCCCGTCACCCACACGTCACCTCCAGGGTAGCAGCCGGAGCTCCTTGACATAGCAAGCCATAGTCCCCATCAGTAACTGGGGCATGGGAAGCTGTGTTCCAAGTTTATCGTGGATGAACAAAACCGCCAGGGTTTTGTCACTCGTGTAACTACAGCTAATCTCAGAGGATCACGAGTGTGTACCCAGAGCAGGCACGTCATCCAAGAAGCGGAAGGAAAACAATCCTTTCAGACATGCACCTCCAGCAAATCGCCCCCTTTGCCTACCCCCTTCCCCTGCCCGTCCTCCCTCCCACAGACCATAAGCAACATTAAACGTTGCCCGTCCTCCCTCCCACAGACCATAAGCAACATTAAACGTAGGGTTACCCAAGAGGAAGGGTGAAGACTTCCACTCTAGCCAGCACACTCCTTTTGACACATCCAAGATACTGAGCAAATGCCGCCAAACAGGGTAATGGTCATAAAAGTGAAATTGCATCGCTGGTTAAAAGATCACGAGAAAGGCTGTTGGCATGGGAAAGGGCTTTGTATCACATAAAAATCAATAAAAGCAGAACGCGAAATTCAGTGTACGCTGGTTATGATTACAAAAATTAAAATAGTGAGTAATCTAGTAGTACTAAAACTTTGATTTAATGTCAAATTCGGGGCTAAAATGAAAAACTATTTTATGATGTATTCATAATTATTAGCAAGTCTCATAATTAAAGGAAATAGTTTTGCACCCTTGCACACTTACTGCAAGTGGTGGAAAGTCAGGATACTGTGCCCCATCGCAAACCTAATGCACAGGCATTGTGCAGCAATCGGACTGGAACAGAACATAAAAGAGGTTTCTGGAAAAATTAGGGACATTTTTAAAATGTCCGGAGCAGTGCTATTGAGAGGTGAGCAGAACCCTGAGAACCCAGAGTCATCGGGGAACCCCCAGGGGACTGCAGTACCCCAGCCCTTCTGCTGTCTCTCTTCCATGTCTCCTGACCATGAGCTGGGCCGCTGTGCTCTGCTGCCCACGGTGGCCATGATGTGGCCTTAGCACAGGCCCAAAACGAAAGACTAGAACCCGCAAAACAGTGCGCCAAAATAAACCTTTGCCCTTTATACCACGATCATCTCAAGTAGTTTTTTACAGTGGGAGACAACTGACTACCACACTAAATAAATCTCTTTTCTTCACAATGTTGGCCTGTCTGGGATATTTTGCCATAGTGACATCAACCAGATTAATAAACTGCCCGATCAATACATTTAAAATAGAAACTCCAGGGCTGGGGATTTAACTCAGTGGTTAAAGTGCTTGCCTTGCAGACACAAGGACCTGAGTTCGATCCCCAGCGCCAAAAAACAAAACAAAACAAAACAAAACAAAACAAAACAAAACAAAAAAAGTTAAAATAGAAACTCCAAATCCTACTTAATTTCAAAAGGGTTCTCAATAATATGAGAAAAAAACAAAACAAAACAGGAGAATGAAGGGTGTAAAAAGTCAGAGATTATACAGAATGAACAGTAAGGCTCATGTTCCCAAGTAAGTTTAAGAAAGTGACTTGGAGACAGGACACTGTATTTGTTTCTAGTTTCTAGGTTACCAAGACCAAGAGCAAAATACAGGTTATACTCAATACCTGGAAAGTGAAATCAGAAACGTTAACATTTGTTTGTAATGAGCACTCTTACGATGCAATATGTCTCTGAGGATTATTCTTGAATAGTAAGTGATAGTCACAGAATCTGCGGGTGTTGTCATGTATGAGACGCAGAGATGAAATCTAAATGAAAGCTTTCTGAATTAATTTCCCATGAACCTTGAAAATGTGTTGTTAATTATAAAAGATCAGTTTGGGGGAAGGTTGAGAGAATATGTTCCAGGCCTTTTGTTTTCTGAAGATCTCATTATTGTGAATAATATCAAAGACTCAACGGGCCATGCCTGGTAGCTGCCTACCACGCCAGCTCAGAGACTTGGTGGGACGTAAGAGGAGCGGGGAGGCCTGGACTGGCTCGTGCCCGTCCCTGCCGTCCATCCTCTCATGCCCAGCCTGGCCGTCCACCTTCGTGCTGTACTAGAAAGGTACCGGTTCTGTGAGGCATCCCGGGCTCTCTGTCACAAAGGCTTCCAAGTCCAGGACTGAGAAATTCAGGTCAAACAAAGTGAAGGTAGTTCTTCTGGACCCTCTTAGTTTTTAACACATGAGGGTATATTTTATTTTTTTGTTTGTTTTTTTTTTCCTGGTGCTGGGGATTGAACTCAGGGCCTTGTGCTTGCAAGGCAGGCACTCTAACCACTGAGCTAAGTCCCCAGCCCCATGAGGCTATATTTTAAAGGTCCAAAAAGTATAGCGTGTACCATTTCCCAACATGGTTGATGGTGGAGTCCCTCTTTCTCTCCTGCTTTTCTATTGTTTTAATTGGGGTGCTTTATTATATCTTTCTGCTCAGCACACTGTTTGGGGAATGCTGGACTGCCGCATCAGCAGAAATGAGGGTCATCAGCTTTATATGACATCAAAAGCCCGATGAGTCTCATTCTGTCACTCAGGGCCAAACATGAAGATGCCTGCATGCATATGGTGGCTCCCAGCAGGTGTCTGATTGCCTGACTCATCCTCTCCCACACTCGCAGTAAAACCACCATGAAGGCACATGCAAAATTGCAACTGCACAGGAAGCTAGGAATGACAAGTGTCTAGGCGAGATTTCTGCCAGTGACAGTGTGGGTGAGGATAGCCTGAGAAATTCGTTAGCCGACATAGAGTGTGGTTTCTGAAACAGCACCAGGGTTGGGCCAGAGGGAGCCAGGACCATTACAGAGATGCCCGGCAAGCACCAAGGAGGAGCTGGGCTGCGGACGTTAAACAAAGCAGGACTTGCACCCCAAAGCAAAGAAGGTCACTTCCTGCTCCCTCATCACTCACGGTCCTGCTAATCTGTATTTCTGAGATTCCCACCAGTGAAGCCATGGCACACCCCTGGTCACGCGGGCAAGCGGGCCCCACCCCAACGAATCCTAACACCAGAAATGTGGCTAGTGATCCTCCCTCCTGCGCAGGGTTTGAGAAGAGAATTCTGTCAGCAGGGAGGCGACCTCGGGGCTTCTGTGGAGTTCCTACAGCCCAGCTCAGCATGTCTGCGATGTGGTTCTAGATGTGCTTTGGAGGTGCCAGTTTAACAGGTACAAAGCGAGGTCAGCTACGTCAGGGTAGGGACAGGTGGAGAAATAGCTTCTAATCTAGAGGTCACATTAATACAACTAAAAGTGGGTTCTGTGTCTTTCAAGCCGTAGGACTCAAAAACAATACACTTCATACAGCAACAGACAGAAAACAAAGGAAGAAAGTCAAGCATGCATTACTAAGATGCAGCACAAAAAATAAGATTGCAAATGGAAGAGAAAACATATTTTTGAGACCATGAGCAAAATAATCTGCTTGTCAGAAATGGTAAGATTGGATCAAAAAGAAAATACACATGTTTTATGGATGAGATTTACCTAAAAACAAAAGGAAAAAGGACATTTTTGAAAAAGCAAGCAAAGATACATTATGCACACACAAGTGAAATCAAGCAGGATTCTAAAAAAAATCAAGCAAAATAATTGGCAAGAAAAATAATTAAGAACTAGTAAAGACATAATTATGATAAAACTACAACAATCATAAAACCTTTGTGTGCCAAATTAAATAACAGAATAGTAATGTAAAAACTCTTAAAATATGTGAAGAAATCCATGCAAAAAATAGTAAGAGGAAATTTTGATAGACCAAGGCGAGGTTTAGTCCACATGCTAAGGAATAGGTAGAATATTCTAGCAGGCATAGATGACATTAGATAACAAAATAATATGGTCAACTAGTGGCTAATCTGAGCACAAACATACAGTCTCAAAACAAAAAGCCTGTCTTCTCTTTAAACATCTGTGAAGTATTTACAAAACCGACCATTAAACAGTGCACAAGAATTAAATTTCAGAAGTGGCTATATTGTAGAAGATAGGTTATGAATTTTGCAATCAAATAGAAGTTGGTAACTAAAATGTACGCGAAGCAAAACAAAATGAAAATAACTTAGCAGCTTCGAATGCATTCCTAAGCCACTCTGATTAGGGAGTAGGGTTTAATTCCTCACAGAGGCTGACAGTTCTCAGTTTTGCTGGTGACTTTTCACACTGAGACTGTTCCCTGCCATCCACAGAGCAGGACCCCACATTGTCAAGTCTTGTTTTCCGCAGCCTCCCAAAATCGCAATAGGGACGGCAGAAATGAGAGCTCCCAGCAAAACCAGACTGCTGGCCATTATGGGGCATCTTCTCTGCGGTTCTTTTCAAGGAAATGGCCCGATGGTCAACAATAACTCTGCGAGACAAAATTATAGGTGGTTAAATTTGCTCCTTTTTATTTTGTGTGATTCTCGAAATCTCAGCAAAGCGTATGTACTTAGTTGTTCAATAAACAACAGTTTTTCCAGACAAACATTTAAACTGTAATTACTTCTGGGTCATTCTGGCTCTGACTAGGTTTCCAGGTGTCTGTGGCTCACCTGGGGAGGCTGCGCCCCATCACTCCAGTCGCCGAGTCTGGAGCCTGCTTGGGTTGTTCCTGCACAGGCCGTCGCGGTCCGTTGTGCTTTTCTCTCGGGTGTGCCCTGCTCGTCCCTCAAGGCCTGCCTCCTCTTCATTGGTTGCTGGCTGCTCCCTAAGTCTGTGTCTTTGAAGCCTCCTCCCTTTGTAGCAAATCAGACAAAATCAATGTTTGTTTTCTTCCAAAATTGTATCCACTCCAGCTGTGGAAGACTCACACACAATGGTCTTTTTCCTTGGGAGACTCCCTGGCTGAACATCTGATGGCTTCCAAGGCTATTTCCTTGGAGAACTCTCTCTGTCGCCTCCTGCAGCTGCAACAAATGCCCACAGGAACAAAGATGATGTCGGGGAAATGGGAACATGTTCTGCCTCCCACCAATTCAATCAAGTAATAAATTGGGATTTGGGGATACTTCCAGATGGAGGCAGGGCCTGGGAACTAAGAGCATTGAGCCCCAAAGCCCTGTGGCTGAACCCAGAGGGGCAGGGGGCAGGCCGAGGCTGGGGCAGGAGGCTCAGGGGTCTCATGCGATGGGACACACACACACACACCGTGTTTTGCTACTTTGACTCCAGGGCAGTGAGAACTACTGATACAACGTGAGCCAAGAGTAACACAGCCAGACTTGATGTTAGAAAGTATCAGCATGGCTATAATAGAGACGGTAGGTAAGATGTTGAGCAGCTGGGAAGCACAGCCACCTGATGGCGGAAACTTGACGGAGTGGTACAAGTGGCCTTTAAAAAAAGACGGATTTAGAACACAGAGCAACACAGTAAGCCAGATGTAGGCACACACCTGTAATCCCAGCCTGGGCAACATAGTGGGAGTCTATCTCAAATAAAATAAAGAGGGTTGGGGATGTGACTTAATGGTAGTGCACTTGCCTAGCATGTGTGAAGCCCTGGGTTCAATCCACAGTACTAAAAATTTTAAAAGTAAAGAAAAAGTGCTTCTCCTTGAATCATGTGTCTAACCACAATGAGATCCCCTCCCCCAGCAGCCAAGATCCCCTTTACCCTCAGAGCAGCTGAACGGAGGAGAGAGCAGGCCAGCTTTCCCAGGCCCGAGGGAACTTCCTGACCTGGGTACACACCCTGGAGTGCTGGTGTGGAAACTGCTCCAAGAAACAAGGTCATCACCCACCTTAGAAACCACAGTCTTATAACACTTGCCTCTCAATCTATGATCAATTAGTTTAAGCATTTAAGGAATAAACCAATGAAAAAAATTAATAGTTAAAAACGTATGTCCATTAATTTCAGAATAGAACTCCCAAGGGGGAAAAATGTTCACATGTTCACGTTCTAGGTCGTGCTCTAGGAGATCCAAGTTTCTCTGTGTTTTGCATTCTGGGTGAGCTGCTTTCTAAATGTGGAAACACAAGCTTCCAGCACCCGAGAGGGTCGGAACACAGCGAGGTCTTCTATGCACAGGGAGATCAGAGAGACCGAGGGGGAAGTTCATCATTTAGTCACTGCACAGATTCTGGGTCTTTCTTTGTGAGAAGTTATTGCCAGACCCCTTATTAAAATGTCTAATGTCTACTGATTCCTTTCCAACTTTGTTTTGATGTTACAGTTTTCTTTCTCAATTAAGTATGATTGGCATTAAATAGCTCTGGTTGGTGTTGGGGTTTTAGCTCAAGTGGTAGAGCATTTGCCCAGCAAGCACAAGGCCCTGAGTTCAATCCCTAGCTGCCACCCTCCACCCCGCCAAAAAAATCTCTAGTAGTTCATTGCCTAATGCCACCAAGACATTCCATTCCCATGGAGGTACGCTGTGTTCTTACGCCTGGGTTTCCCAAAGCAGCCTTTGACGTGGAATTTTGGGTCCTCTCTCCTGAGTTCCTGGAAGGCCAAGGCTGACAGGTGGCAGTCGGCCTTCCTCATGACCATCCCTTCCCATGGTTCCCACTGCCCAACAACATCTTGCTCGTGGCTCTCAGAGTGTTCTCCTTCTCCGGGCCTATCTGGTCGTCTCAGCAGCACATGATTTAAACTGTCACACACTAGACTCATGACAGCCACCTGCTGACTAGCTGGCATTTGGATACAGAAAGGGCAGGAAGGCAGGTGACGCATTGCATGGTCCATTCCGGGTGTGTGTGCAGGGGACAGGGTGTGCAGCAATGGTGACTCACTGGTCTTTCCTTGATCGAAACCTCAAGCACCACACTTCGGGCAACCTGTGACCTGAGAAACTTCCACAGAGCCACCTCTGGTGGCCCAGAACCAAGCCCTCAGCCTGGTGTTCACAGCACAAAACAGGGCTCGGAGACCAGAGGACACATCACCAGGATGCTGGGCTGGAGCTGTGGGTATTTGGGGGCAGCCGGGAAAGACACCGGTGAAGCGATGTCCCTGCCTGAGTTTTTGTCACCGGTCGCTGTCCCAGCTCTAATCCGAAGTACTTCCCTCCGCCAGGAGCTGCAAGCCGGATTGTTCAGGGCCCCAGGCTTCTTCAGCTCGGGCTTCCAAGGCCTAACCGCAGAGGCAGAGAGGGGAGGAGCCGGCACAAACTTCCCCAAAGGTGCCCTTTGGAGGACACTTTCTAAACTGTGACAACACTAAGCTACATAGTGTTGAATTTAGGGAAAAATGAGTAGAAAGCACAAACCAAGTTGTGTAAAGAAATGGCTACGTTGCCGCTAATAAATGAAGTCCCCAGGAGAATAAGCAGAGTGTCTCCGGCTTCAGCTTTCCAGAGGATTCGTCAGGCCCCTTCTGGGGGAGCCAGAAGCAAGATTGTGAAGGAGTCCTAGAGACCCTGGGACACCCAGCTGGGGTATCAGGCATGGCAAGGAGGGGCTGGGTTGCGGACCAGCAGAGATGTGGTCCAACGACCTGAACTGCTCAGTATTTCGAGGTTCACTTCCAGCTGGGAGAAAGCAGTATGTTGAACACGTTTGCAGGGCGATGCCGGGGTTTTCAAGAGCACCAAGGACCAGGAAGAGCAAGACCTTCATCAGCGCATACGCAAGGTGAATAGGACTAGGTGGGCCCAGGCCAGGCCCTCTGTCCTCAGACAGCCCCAGCCCAGTGCTGGAACGGTGACCCAGGTCTATGGCAAGAGTGACCTGGCCTCAGTGTGGGTGTGCTGTGCTGTGCTAGGGGACTCGGGTCTTCCTTGATCCCTACCTGCTATTCCTGAGCTACTGTCTCTGGACTTCTGGAGGTCTGGCTGCTTCTCAGCGTCTTCCTGCCAGGTCAGGGTTGGCTTGCTGAGGTCTCTCAGAGCATCCCTGCCACATCCACCAGCTCTCCAGCACCCTAAATACTGCTGCTGGCACTGTCTCACCTGCTTATTACCCCATTGCTCCTCTTCCTGCCACCTGCCCCGCGTCTTAGCAACATTTAACCAGATGTTGTGGAGGGAACAACGTTAGACACACAGCCCATCTTCTACTCTTTCCAACCATAGTGGCAGATCCAAGTGGCCAGGGGTTTTCATCCGGGGCTCATAAGCAGTGTAGGAAGCCGCTTGTCAGTGTCTCAGTCTCCAGGGACCTCCCTTGCAGATGGCCCTGACAGAGGCCAGGTCCCCTTTCCACCACTCCCTCAGCTGCCCTTCACCCACTTCATAAAGGAAGTCTCTTCTCTTAGACAGTGATGCCAAGTACTGGGCTGGGCCCACACTGTTGACCTCATCCTCACCTAATTACCTCTGCAAAGACCACTGTTGCCCCTTCAGGGCTTTCAACCAGCGGACAGTCCAGTGTCGGTGCTGGTCTCAAAGGGTGATCCACACCATGGACGGAATGACAAAGCCTTCGGCAAGCCAGGTGAGGCTTCTAGATGTCTGCTCTCCCAAAAATGAGCAGTTTTAATTGATCGTCCAAAACTCTTTTTAAGTTAAAGAGCACTACGTGTTTTTGGACAAAACTCAGAAAGAGTTCAAATAATTGTGTGATACTAAATGATTTAAACAACAACCAAGATAACTTCCATTGTCCCAACTGTTTATTTATGCACGCAAAGGCAAAATTCTCAGTGTTGAGAGATATAAAAATGAAAAGTAGAGATAGATTTTATACTGAATCCTAATTCGTCCCAGCAGTAGAATATTTATGCTCAGACATATAAAGTAATTGAAAAATAGAACAGCACCTTCATTTCATTAAAAGTTGCAATGGTAACAGTACTTCTCTTTCGTTTAACATTTGTCCACCGAGATGTGGAATATTTGTGTTTGAGCAATTGCATGCTGCTAGTAACTGTACTGAGAATGTGACCAAGAGGGAAATTTTAGCATCTAGATCCTTATAGTGGTGAGACGTTCAAAACACACTTCAGTTCCTGCTGTTGTGCGTATTTAACCCAGAGACATCTGATCAATGAAATACTTTCAACATAAAATGCTTTACATGAGATGAAATTCTATGAGAATGGAAATATGAGTTCAAAGGGGAGAGATTTCCAGCTGCTAAAGAAGTGCTGGTTGGGAGTGGTTTTGTGTTAATGGATCCGTGTTTTTCAGATCACTAGGCTATTTAGTGTCTACTGGGTAATTTAAAGAAATGTCATTTCCACTTTTCTAAATACTAGTAGTGAAAAGCCAGTGGAAACATCATCCTTCGTAACTATTTAAACCTAGAGGAAAAAATCAGGAATTTAAAAATGTGTAGGAGGCAGACACATCAGTCCTTTGTTGCTGACAGCCCAGCCCCAGGCTGGGGGGAGCAGGGCTTGGGGTTCAGGGTCCCAGCCTTGTCCACTGTCAAGTGTGTGTGGGGTGCAGAATTCAGAATAACTCATGAAAGGAATGGGGCATTAAACAATGAGGGAAAAGATCAGGAAGAGAATGGGAAAGGGATTCTGCTGAGGAGAGTTTCCAGAGGTGCCCTCTGCAAATCTTGGTCTTGGCCCAGGGGCAGGAGAAACAGAGTGCCTCGTTTTTCCTTTACTTCCATACCACAATCAACAGACCTCCCACGCCAGCCGTGTGGGTTTCTTTCCCCACCAGCAGGCAGCCCTGCAGTCCACAGCTCGCACCACGGGGTGTCTAATCCCATTCCGTTCTGTCCCATCTACCTGGAACCAGCGTCAGGTCCCACGGGCTGGAGGCTCGTCCCCAAGACCGTCCCCCACTGTAAAGCCAGTCACAGCCCAGTTTTAGCCGACGGGCTGTAAGTCAGGATTCCTCCAGCCCCTCTCAAGTTTTATTGATGTGTCCAGGTGGCTCCTAGAACTCAGGAAATGCTTATTTGCATGGTCCAGCTTATAAAGGCTGTGAGTGACAAAGGACACAGAGGAAGAGATGCAAAAGGTGAGGAAGGGGAGAGGGAGCCGCCATCCCACAGGAACCTCACTTGCAGTCCGAGAGCCCTCTGAACCTGTCCTCTTGGGTTTTGTGCATAGGCAAGACTGCTGGCAGGCTGGGCGCGGAGGCCTAGCAGGGCCTACCTGTCAGTCCAGATTCTTGGCGGTCTCTCTGGGCAGCATTCCGTCCTCTGGGCACAGGGCAGGACCCTTTGGAATGAGGACAGACTTACGACCTCCTACTGGACAGGGGAGGTCAGAGAGTTTCTGTGTGGCCAGCTCCCAAACACTAAGGCAGGGCAAGATTAGAGTTTCTTTGACCGTCTTGGGGAAGAAAAATTCTAGCTCTCGAGGCCTGCTCAGGGGAGGGAGCTCTGAGCCAAGAGCTGGGGATAAATAGCACATACACATTGCACAGTATCGCGGCTGGCTTTCTACTGCTGTAAGAGAACACCGCATCCTAGAAGGGCGATGTGTCTCTATAGTCGCGGAGGCTGGGCAGTCAGGAGCCTGGCGGCGGCACCTGCTGAAGACATCCCGCGGCGGGAGGGTAAAGCAGGAGAAGGGTGCGCAAGAGAGAAGCAGAGGGGTGGGGCTGCTCTGCAGTAGCCAGGTCTCGTGATAACGCCATAAATCTTTCCAGGAGAATGTGCTGCTCTGGCCTGATCACCTGGTAAAAGCCCTACTTCCTGATGATGCTGTTATGGTGGCAGTAAAATTTCCACATGGATTTTGGGGGGTTGCAGATCATAGCAGATGTGACATAAGGAAGATAAGAGATATCACCCAGGACAAGCTGTCCCAGGCCCACACTGCCACCCTCCGGAGCTACACCAGGAGCCCTGGGGCTCATTTCTCCTCCACATCGTCTGTGTGACCTTCTGACTACAACCAGCAGGACGGACTACAAAATGTGCAGGATCCAGTGGAAAGTGAAAATTCAGGGTCCCGGTCAGGAGGTATTGAGAATTTCTAGGAGGTGACGGTAGAGCACAAAACCCAACACAGGGCCCTCTCTGCAGAGGGAACCATGTGGCTGCCCTGGTGACACGCCCAGGAAGCAGGTCACAACCCCCAGAGGAAAGGGGACAAGCTACTGCTTGATATGGGGGTACAGGGTCATTGCTAACATACAGGAAGGCTACTCTGGGGACTCAAGGCAGCGTTACTAAACGGGCCCAGTACAGCACTGGCTGCTACCTGGTTTTGGAAAACAACAAGCCTGTGAGTTCAAGGCCAGCCCGGGCTATGTAGAGAGTTCAAAGGCTGCCTGGAATACACAGCGAGGCTCTGTTTCAAGAAAACAAAAAGAAGGAGGAGGAGGAAGAAGGAGAGGAATAAGAAAAAGAAGGAGAGGGGCTGGGGATTTAGCTCAGTGGTTAAAGTGCTTGCCTTGCAAGCACAAGGACCTGAGTTCGATCCCCAGCACCCAAAAAAAAAAAAAGAAAAAGAAGAAGGAGAAGAGGAGAAGGGGAAGAAGAAAGAAAGAGACAGAGAAAGAAAGAAAAAGAAAGAGAGAGAGAGAAAGGCAAAGAGGCGGAAGCTAACACTTCCTGCGGTCTGTCTGCATGTACTCCTGACCCGCCCTGAGTGCTTTCTGTGCGCTCTGCGAGCACTAGGAGCAAAAATATAAAGAAAAGAGAGGCGCGAGTGCATTCTAAACACATTTTTAAAAGTGTCAACACCACTAGAGAGTTAAGAACTATTAGCCTAAGACCAAATTTGCAAACGTGACAATAAAAGAAGATACTCAGCTGCTGTCACTGTGTCTACTTTCTTGAGACTCAGCACAGTAGAATTTGGAAGTCATGGAAGGTCACGGAATTTGTTTTCTCCTTCACTGAGATTTGCCATTTATTGAAAAAGAGGCTTTTTCAATAACAACAAAGAAAAGATACTCCCTGTGGCAGTACAAACTCTTTTTTAATCTGAAGACTACAAACACAAGTCAGGTTGATTTTTACCTTGGTTCTTGAGGACATACGATTGCCATTTTCTTTTCTCTGTTATGGGCTCTAGAGAGGCAACCACCTTGGGAATGATCTGTAAGGCATTTTTTAAAATTTTTCATGTTTTGTTATGTGCAGTCGCTGCTTGCAGAATTTGGACAGTCATTGTTATCCTGCTGCACGAAGGGTGGCGTTTGTGGCTTCTCTGCTCTCCCTGCTATGAGGGCCGTGGCCAGGAGAGCCAGAGGGGACCCTGGTGTCCTGGGATCCGGCGAGTCGCAGAATCCATCCAGGAGACACTGATTTCCAAAGATGACCCTGCACAGCAGGTATGATAGTCAAATGGACAGACCTGCAACGTACAAAGAGGAGTCTTCCGATGAACTTGTTTTATTTAGTTTAATACAGAGTTTTGTAAACATCTTAATATATAGCCCCTTTTACCACATACTGATGACGTTACGTTTGCAAAACTCTTCAAAAAGCACTGTCTTTGATTCACAGAAGACCCTCACTGCTTTGCTACTTTACAGTGAATTGAAGTTGTACCAAAGAGTCCTGCCGAGCCTTTGAAGTTATTTCTAATTGTGGCTAAGTGTGTGGTGCACTCTACGCACAAATCCAACCACATGATACCTGTGCAGGTGCGTCTTTTTCCCTAGCGGGAGTTCAGCCAATCTCTGCTCTCGTTGCTTTTATAAACCATGAGTCTTTGCAGGACTCTTCAGCCCTGAATCCTTATTGGTCATGGATGCCTGCACCAAACTCTGCTCTGACTCCGAGCGGAGCCCAGGTCCAGTGTGCCTCATTGTTCTGGGGCTGGCAAGGCACATGGTGCTACCGCAGGGGCTCACAAGGTTGGTAACTGCACGGTGGTCCTGAGTCTTTACTGTAAGGACCAATTTTATCTTCTCCTTTCTCAGCCGACAATGCTTGACTTCAGCTTCTGAGCCGCTGAAGTGCTTGGAGATGTTTTTGAGTAAGGATGAAAGGGTGTGGCTTCCCTTCGACCCTTTTTCTTGCCTCACATTTTCACCAGGACACAGATGTCCCAGAAAGCTGTAGGGTGAGGAGTCCAGACCACAGAAAGCAGCCCTCTGCCTGAGCCAGGCGACAGGGAGCCAGGAGCCTGGACTTCTCTCCTGGCCAGCCTCCCAGGGCACTCGGGCCCAGCGCATTTTCTGACCACGCCTGTGTGTGGGGTGTCAGTGGGTGTCTCTGCCCCCACGCCGTGTCTGAACGTGTGTGTGTGTCTGTTAATGTGAGTGTGGGATGGTGTCCACATGGTGCGTGTGGCATTGTCCCGACATCCATGTGGAGATGCTATGGCGGAGGTTTTCACCCAAGGCATGAACCAAAGGAGGCGGTTAAGAGAGTTTTTATTGGAAACAAGGAGAAGGCGAAGAGCTCCTGGATTTCCAGGAGGGGTCCCGCCCCTGATCTAGAGCTAATTATGGATAAAAGGAGCACAGGAATCGCTCAGTTCAGTGGTCACTTGTCACATGTGGCTCTGTGGATTTAAAATGGCCAGTTGGGACTCAGGCTTTTAACCCAGTTCTTTGACGTGTAGGATTTACAGGAAACTGAGATCTCACAAGAAATTGGTTCGTTTGCACTATAATTTCCTTGAAATTCAGGAACTTAGTAGAGAGTGTCTGCACCTTCCTTTAGAAGGGGGTGGGCTGCATTCCCCGCTGCCC